>CP092876.1:80315494-80353258 GCA_030710605.1 Cordylochernes scorpioides
GTAACTAATATTATTGTGAATCGTCGGCTATCAATAAAATTCAGGTATTCCATTGACAATGTGTTGTTGTTTCTTATCCCCTTGTGTAAAGATTACACGAATTTCATGAGTTAAACTCATGGAATGGGGTGTAGAAGTGCAACTTTCGTTGATCATGGCACCATGATCCAGATACACTTTGGTAAAAGTCTAACTTTGTCTTTGTGACATATTTCAAGTTAATTTGTGTCAAGAGCCAGGGAGGGGATTCCATTGACAATGTGTTGTTGTTTCTTATCCCCTTGTGTAAAGATTACACGAATTTCATGAGTTAAACTCATGGAATGGGGTGTAGAAGTGCAACTTTCGTTGATCATGACACTCTGATCCAGATACACTTTGGTAAAATTCTAACTTTGTCTTTGTGACATATTTCAATAGGCTATGTCTGACTGTGGAAATACCAGCCACATTTATTTTAAATATGATGCATTAGTGCGCCATCTGTTATCAAAATTCGAAACTATTATAGACGCGCATGATTCTTTTACAAATTAAACAATTTCTACTGCCCTTACTGCAATGAAAAAAAATAATGGGAGGGCCTGGCTCTTTAGTGGTCAACCCTTCAAGCGGATTCGCCAGTTTAATCTACCAGACCTGAAAGTCGTAAATTAAAATTGTCAGATGAAAAAACAAAATATTATATTTATATAAATGCAATAGCGATATAATAGTCTCAGGTAGCAAGTTAATTAAACCGGTTGAAGAACTTAAGATCCTAGGAGTGACTATTAAAAATCACAGAGTCAGAAGCAAACTGGACTTTACGCCTCACGTTAATGAAATGATCATAAAAGTAACTAGAGCTAGTGGATACCTATTTGGCCTGACAAAGAAAGCATGGGGTCTAGACTTTAGACGAAGACTGATATTGTATAAGACATTATATCGAAGTACAATTACTTATGGTTATCCAATATGGTATCCATTCATAAACAAAAGGTTTGAGGACAAACTAAATTCTCTTCAATATAGTATTTTAAAAACATTGTATACAGGCCTACAGTACAACATCATCGGATTGTACACACATACTTGAACAAGTCCCCAAACTTACTGAATATATTGAATCTAACATGTTGAAAACCGAAATAAATTACAATCGATTTGACTCTTCAAGTAGGAATATAATTTCTAATTATATAAGGGAAAAATTGCATAAATACTATGAGAAGACTAACACCATTTTCAAGTCCTTCTTTATTGATTCCCAAATACCCAAATATGTCAAGCCAAATTTTTACAACCTTCAATATTTTAATGGACACGGTAACTTTAGATCATATTTGTACAAGGTCAGAAAGACGGATTCGCCTAAATACTCATGTGGTGCAGAAGAAGAAAATCCTGTACATATTCTAACGGACTGTCGACTTGTAGAGGACTTGAGAGTCAAAAATCAAATAAATATAAATTGTCTAAATCAAATAGCTAATAATATATATATATATATATATATATATATATATATATATATATATATATATATAAATTTTAATAGATTTTGTAGAATGTTTTTTAGTAATAGATAGCCTGGGCTGTAATAAATGGTAAATAGTTATATGCTGTAAATAGCTCTAAATTTCTGTTCTTATCTGTGATGTTCACTAATACTCATTATAGTGTAATTAAATCGTTAACTAACTGACAAATATGTTAATAATTTCTATTATAATAACTAAAATCATATTAATAATTACTGTAAATAAGCTCCCAAACCTGTGTATGCATGCAAATATCCAAGACGGATATCGCGTGCTTTGTAAATGATAATAAATACCTCTGTCATATTGAAATTTTCGGTTTTCTTCACAACAAATCGAAAAATGCAATATAAAAGAAGTATGATAGATTAAACTGGCAAACCCGCTGGGTGGGTTTACCACTGATGAGTAAGGCCCTTCAATTAATTTTTCATTGCAGTAAGGACAGTAGAAATTGTTTAATTTTGAAAAGAATCGTACACGTCTATAATTATTTCCAATTTATTTTAATCCCAAACATTCCTTAAAGGTCTGTTGATTAGTTCGACATCCAAATATTCACCAAACGTCATCAAATATGATATAACGATAAACATACCTTAAGAAAAAGGCATCTCTTTATCGTGCAACTGAAAGTTTCTGATGGCTTGCGCCATCTATCTGAATAAATATCAACTATTCTCGTTGATTTTTAATTATTCCAGAATTGGCCAAATACCCATTCTTGATTAATTAAGAAAAGCTAACCACGGACGCGTTTCGGGCTGTTGGCCCTCATCAGCGTGGTGCAAGCTGTAAAGATGTGGCATCGAATACAAAGTAGGAGAAACTCCTTCAACAAAGAAACGAACTCGCGAATCCCCATCAGATTCAACATCACGTAGCAAAAGACACCGAGAATGGAAGTTGTCTCACAGCATAATGAAAACGATGTCTCCATGAACGAGGAGGTAACTGAAGTCCCTCAAAAAACGTCCGCAGCTACCCCTCCTCAGGTTAACGAAGAAAACATTGATGAAGATGGTCCTTGGACAACAGTTACACATGCAAAAAAGCCAAGAATACCACCTGTAATAGCAGAAAATGTAACAGACTGGAAGTTGCTCTGCCAAGAGCTGAAAGACCTGTGCACAGATAAATTCCAATGCACGATCTCAGGAAATAAGCACATTATCAAGGCCAAAAATATTTCAGACTTGAAAAAATCAGGGAATATGTTCAAAAAAACAATGGCGGCTACTCTTATAGACTTCAAGAAGAAAAACCGCTCAAAGTGGTATTAAAGGGCGTGACAACAGCCTACAAGACTGAAGATATAGCAATAAAACTTGCAACAATGGGCTTTACTGAGACCTCTGTGAAGAGACTTCATAGACAATCAACTAAAATTCCAATGAATTTAGTTCTGGTAGAATTACCGAAAAATGAACCCTAACAAGAAAATTTACGGAATAACTGAACTTCTCTATCAGAAAATTGCAGTATAATCTTTCAGAACAACAAACCGTGTGACTCAATGCTTCAACTGCCAGGGTTTCGGGCACGGTCAACTGTTGTGTTCTCTACCTAACAAAAATAGCACTTGACGAACACTATAAGGTATAAGCCATTTATTTCTATAAATAAGATACTTTCACTCTATATACATCCAATCATATTTACATATCTAATTTTTTATCAGAAAATTAATACATATTTACATATATGCTGCATTTTTTCTTTAAGAATAAAATTTGCATATGGAATCATTACAGCACCCGCCACCGAAGATCCATCATCACTCCTGAGATTATTTTATTTCCACGGTGGTTCCCTTTGACCGGATGATGAAAGGCTGGACATTGGATATGTGAGCTGTTCTGGTCTGACGATTATGGAAATAGTATTCTATGTACTTAACCAGACCGTCCATTTCAGTTACACGACAGACTTCATGTGGTCCAGTCTGGTGCCATTCTTTTCCTTTGATGACGTACCAGCACATAATCTCCAACTTTTAGCTGAGGTGGTGATCTTCTTTGTTTTCTATTATATTAAAATTTTATTTTTTTGTCGATATTGGTGTTGTCCTTCTTCGTCTCTCTCCTTTTCTTCAAGTTGGCAACTTATACCAAGCTCATCATCAGCAGGTAAGCGTGGAGATTGCTTTGTATATTTAAATATAGGCGAGCAACCCAGATAAGAATTGTAGGAGCGGTTATGATACCGAATTGCTCCCTCTAGACAGGACTTCCATCCTCCTTTGAAATGAGGGGTAACAGGCGAGAAAGGTCTTATTTCTCTTATGGTTCTTTCCGCCAGACCATTTCCAGCTGGATGATAGGGAGTTGTCGTGATCAGTCTTATGTTTTTATATTTTGCCCATTCCGGGAATTTTCCGTGAACAAAGGACTTTCCTTGATCTGTAATTATAGTGCGCACTTTCTTAAGATTTTCATATATATATATGTTGTTCGAAATAATTTATCAATGATCGCCCATCTTGTTTTATACCTTTAGCCTGGGCTAATCTTGTTGCTTCATCTATTACTATTAAAAAGGTTGATCTAGCATCTCCCTTAGTTGGAGCTTCGGCATAATCTAAATGCACAGTATGGAAAGGCTCCTGTGATTGTGGCGGCAAGCTCATATGATTTGGTCTGCACTTGTATTTAAACTTGACCTGTTGACAAACAGGGCAAGAGGCTATGTAACCGCGTATATCATTTTTCATCTTATACCAGTAGAATCGCTGCCTTAATTTATGATAGGTTCTCAAAAACCCAGAGTGGCCACCTGAGAGAGGATCATCGTGATATAAGTGCAAGATAGAATCTTTATCCTCGGGAGGAACCAAGTACTTGTTGTTAACTCCGAGCTTCAGATCAATGCTCCGGTGATTCGTCCATAATATGGATTCATTTGGATCTGTGGGAGAATCAATGGCAAATCTCGACAAAGCGTCGGCATCTTGTAATTCCTTTCTGGATCGGTGATTAATATTCATTTCAAACGAACTAAGGAACAGTTGCCATCTGGCAAATCTGTCTCTGAGATTTCCGCAGGAAAGCAGTTGAGTTAACTAGCGGTGATCGGTGTAGACTGTAAAAGGTTTACATTCCAAATATGCGCGGAAATGTTTAACTGCTTTCAACAGAGCAAGACATTCCTTTTCGGTAACAGAATAATTCTGTTCCGCTCTTGTAAACATATATGAATAATAACTTATTACTCGTATTTGTCGGTTTTTCTTTTCGGTAATATCTCGTTGGTATAATACTGTTCCCGTTCCATAGTAAGAAGCGTCGGTAGACAGCTCGTATTGAAGGGAACCATCGGGATTCCTTAAAATCGGGTTGGATCTAATCAGGGTAAGTAATTTCAAATACGATTCCTCACATTCTTCTGTCCATGTAAAAATGGAGTCTTTTTTTTTTCAAGGCATCCAATGGTCTTATTATCATAGCATAATTCGGTATATACGGCCTGAAATGCCCAGTTAAGCCAGTGAAACATTGTAGGGATTTCAAATTGTAAGGCCTCCTCATATTCTTCACCTTTTCAATCACCTGATTCCTCATGTGTTTGAAATCTCCAATTATTATTCTTCCTAGTAACTCCACTTGAGGAACGCAAAACTGACATTTCTCCAGGTTAATGGTCATATCAAATTTGGCCAGTCTAGTGAGAATCTTGTAGGATAGGGCTGCACATTCTTCTTTAGTGGGTGCACCACAACAGATGTCATCAATATAGACAACTACTCTTTGATCTAGCAGATCCCCCAATATTTCAGTCATTATGCGTTGGAATTTGGGAGGAGAATATTTCCAACCAAACGGTAACCTCGTAAATTCGTACAGACCTTCTTGTGTTACAAACGCAGAAAATTTTCTGGATTCTCTAGTTAGTCCTATTTGCCAAAATCCGTCTCGTAAATCAATTTTTGTAAAATAATGGCAACCCCCAAATCGGTCTATAATCCTATCAATGCTGGAAAAGGGAAAGGGATCCAAATGAGTTTCCTGATTGAGCCTTCGATAGTCCTGACAGAGTCTAAAGGAGGAATCCTTTTTTGGAACAAGTACGCATGGTGATGCAAACTCTGAGGTAGATGGAACAATGATTCCCCGGTCAAGCATTTCTTTAATTTTATTAGATATCCATTTTCTTTTGTATTCAGACGTTGAATATGGTTTAGACCGAATAACATTGCAATCAGGTTTCAACAAAAAGTCCACCTCAAATTTTGGGACCCTAATCCGAGAAAATTCACAAAGACTTTGGAAGTTTTCCTGAACATCATTAATCGTAAATGCATATTCATTAGCATTCAAGGCCAAACATTTTATGTTATCAGAATGAAAATCCCATTGGATTTTGAAATTTTTCATGGTTGGCTTTCTTAGCAGAATCTCGAAAGGCATCTCTTCAAGAATTACTGCAGTTACCTCGATTCTACGATTATCTGCTTCAAGCTCAAGGTCAATACATTCAGATGCAAAAATGCTATTATGATTTATAGTTGTTAATTTTGTCTTTGCCGGATAACTTTTCCAGCCATACTTTTCTAGAGTTATTTTTCGAATCAAATTAATAGATGAGCCAGGATCCAAAAATGCATTTAATTTTACTCCATTAACATTAACCGGAAACATTGAGTTAAGGGAAAAAACAGGAAAAGTATAATACCCTTTCTGACGGAGGGAAAGGCCAACCCTCATTTTCTAGTTTTTTGGAAGTGTGCTTTTCTAATGGGCGAATGGAAGGCCTACATCTCTCAAGAACTTTTCTTAATTCCATAGTGGTGGAGAATGGGATCACAGCCAAACGTTGTTGCATTTCTTCTGGTAGGCCGTGCAAGATACCAGTTATCAAGATTCTCTCTGAAGCTCCCGGCAAGCCCAACTGAAGTAGCCTCAGTTTTTTATAAAAATAATCCACATAGGAGCCACTGCGATATTGCCATTTAACAGCTTTATCAAATCTGGAGATGGAATCCTCGCGAAACGCCTCAATGAAATCATTCTTCCATTCCTCCCAATCTCCATCTGCTACTTTTTTTTATCTTGGCAGTCATACCAAAGCAAGGGCGGTATCTTCTAAGAATGCACGCATTCCATTTACTTTAGTTTGAGAAGATTTCCTGTTATTATTCTGTCAGATAATTTCATAATTTTGGATCCAAATCAACGGATCAACATTCTTTCCATTAAACCTTTCAACTTCCATTTTAGCCATCCTCTCCTGTCCCGTGGCCAGATGCAGTTCTACAAGTTTATTAAGCAACTGCTGTTGGTTATTTAGTATATTAACGAGTGCAGCGACGTTGGGCTCGACTTGAGAACTTCCAGGAGCTATGTCTGGCTTCTCATCCTTAAGTAGATTTTCTTTACTTGGATCAGTTTCTGTTTGACCTTTGCTGTCACTTTTTCCTCCGTCCACAATTCCAAGTTCCTCCTTCAGTGCTTTCTTGGTTCCGCTTCTAAGAGAATATCCTGTCGGCTGCGCCATGTTGTTGTGTTCTCTGCCTAACAAAAATAGCACTTGACGAACACTATAAGGTATAAGCCATTTATTTCTATAAATAAGATACTTTCACTCTCCTCTTTCACTCTATATACATACAATCATTTTTACATATCTAATTTTTTATCAGAAAATTAATACATATTTAATTTTTTTTATAGAAAAACACTAATCCTGATCAAATTAGTATAAAATAAAGTAAGTAGAGGAGCTTCTTTATACACTTTTATTCTCGCTAGCTTTCGAACCTACATGGTTCTTCATCTGGCATGGATAGCTTTTACACTAACAAAAGTACTGCAACACAGGGAGCTTATATACACCTAGGAGGAAATTTACATACTTAAGCTAATGGATTAAAAGAGAATATATGCCGCCGACGTTAAAATTGGAATATTTACATATAAAAAACTGAAAATAAGATTTGTAAAATTATGAATATATGTAAAACCAGCCAACATTGTTGCGACAAATGAGTAAAAGTCCAAGGGCACAACCAGGGGCCCCACTCAATGTCACAACCAATGGGTAGGGGATAGGGGGGGGGATTGGGGGGGGGGGGGGGGAAGTAAGTGGGGGGGGGGTTGGGTGGGAGGAGTAGTATCTACTATTAATAAAGGACTTTGTATATATCGGGAAGGTCTATTTTGCGATTAATACTGTTGGTTTGTGAGGAAATAATGTATTCTAAGCATAGTCTATTGTGTTTGTGATTGATATGTCTGTATTTAATGTGTGGATGTTCAAGATCAAAACTGTGGCCTGTTTCTGCGATATGGGTGTAGACTAGGGATTTTGTATCTTTGTTATGAATATTGCGATTATGTTCTGAAATTCTGATACGTGTGGTTCTGCCTGTTTCCCCGACATATGATGCTGGGCAATATTGCACTGTAGGGAATAGATGGCGCCAGTTGAGTCTATAGGGAGGGGTAAGTCTATCTGATTTGGTGATGCTATTTCTGAGGATGGTGGTTAGGTTGGGAGGACTGTTGTATAAAACTTTGATGCATATGGGCGCAATATGCGGGATATTGAAACTGCTTTGGGGGAATATGGAAGCCAACATGTGGATCTATAGATTGTAGTATTTGTATGGACACATGGATCAAACATGTGTTTGTCTATAAAGGGCAAGGGGTAACCTGCAGCCATAAGGATCAGACGGATTCTAGATTTTTCGATGGTTTTAAATATGGGCAATGAGCAATGGGTGAAGATTCTCTTGGATAGGGTCTTAACTGTATTTATTTTATATGCTATGGGGCTACTGGAGGAGAAGTGTGTGTATTGGGGGGAATGTTCTTTTTGTGAAAAACTGTGGTTTGAAAGGTGTGCGTATGACTAAAATGTCTAAAAAGGGTAAAGCGGAGCTCGATTCGGTTTCATAAGTAAATTTTATGTTTGGGTTGAAGTCGTGTAAGGTACTATGGATGCGTTGGAGGCTGTTTGAGTTAATGATACAAAATACATCATCCACATATCTCCTCCAGTAGTGTATGTCAGAGGGGAGGGTTTGGTTGATCCATGTGTCCAGCGAATTCATGACTATTTCTGCAATTATTTATGAGAGAGGGACTACCCATAGGGGTGCCTCTGATTTGTTTGTAAAACTGCGTGTTAAATGTGAAGGAACTAACGGTCAAACAGAGGGAGGTTAGTTGTAGTATGTTGGAAGCTGTCTGTGTGTCTATGTTAGATGTTGTGAGGAATAGTTGTAATTTATCTGTAATGAGGGTATGTGGTAGGGAAAGGTACAGAGATGTGACGTCAAAGGACGCCATGATGTGTTGTGGTGGCGGAGTTAGGGCTGTGATGTTTTCTATAAATGTTTTCAATAATTGCAGAAATAGTCATGAATTCGCTGGACACATGGATCAACCAAACCCTCCCCTCTGACATACACTACTGGAGGAGATATGTGGATGATGTTTTTTGTATCATTAACTCAAACAGCCTCCAACGCATCCATAGTACCTTACACGACTTCAACCCAAACATAAAATTTACTTATGAAACCGAATCGAGCTCCGCTTTACCCTTTTTAGACATTTTAGTCATACGCACACCTTTCAAACCACAGTTTTTCACAAAAAGAACATTCCCCCAATACACACACTTCTCCTCCAGTAGCCCCATAGCATATAAAATAAATACAGTTAAGACCCTATCCAAGAGAATCTTCACCCATTGCTCATTGCCCATATTTAAAACCATCGAAAAATCTAGAATCCGTCTGATCCTTATGGCTGCAGGTTACCCCTTGCCCTTTATAGACAAACACATGTTTGATCCATGTGTCCATACAAATACTACAATCTATAGATCCACATGTTGGCTTCAATTCGCTGGACACATGGATCAACCAAACCCTCCCCTCTGACATACACTACTGGAGGAGATATGTGGATGATGATTTTTGTATCATTAACTCAAACAGCCTCCAACGCATCCATAGTACCTTACACGACTTCAACCCAAACATAAAATTTACTTATGAAACCGAATCGAGCTCCGCTTTACCCTTTTTAGACATTTTAGTCATACGCACACCTTTCAAACCACAGTTTTTCACAAAAAGAACATTCCCCCAATACACACACTTCTCCTCCAGTAGCCCCATAGCATATAAAATAAATACAGTTAAGACCCTATCCAAGAGAATCTTCACCCATTGCTCATTGCCCATATTTAAAACCATCGAAAAATCTAGAATCCGTCTGATCCTTATGGCTGCAGGTTACCCCTTGCCCTTTATAGACAAACACATGTTTGATCCATGTGTCCATACAAATACTACAATCTATAGATCCACATGTTGGCTTCCATATTCCCCCAAAGCAGTTTCAATATCCCGCATATTGCGCCCATATGGTATCAAAGTTTTATACAACAGTCCTCCCAACCTAACCACCATCCTCAGAAATAGCATTACCAAATCAGATAGACCTACCCTCCCTATAGACTCTACTGGCGCCATCTATTCCCTACAGTGCAATAATTGCCCAGCATCATATGTCGGGGAAACAGGAAGAACCACACGTATCAGAATTTCAGAACATAATCGCGATATTCATAACAAAGATACAAAATCCCTAGTCTACACCCATATCGCACAAACAGGCCACAGTTTTGATCTTGAACATCCACACATTAAATACAGACATATCAATCACAAACACAATAGACTATGCTTAGAATCCATTATTTCCTCACAAACCAACAGTATTAATCGCCAAATAGACCTTCCCGATATATACAAAGTCCTTTATTAATAGTAGATACTACTCCTCCCACCCAACCCCCCCACTTACTTCCCCCCCCCCCCAATCCCCCCCCTATCCCCTACCCATCGGTTTGTGACATTGAGTGGGGCCCCTGGTTGTGCCCTTGGACTTTTACACATTTGTCGCAACAATGTTGGCTGGTTTTACATATATTCATAATTTTACATATCTTATTTTCAGTTTTTCATATGTAAATATTCCAATTTTAACGTCGGCGGCATATATTCTCTTTTAATCCATTAGCTTAAGTATGTAAATTTCCTCCTAGGGTGTATATAAGCTCCCTGTGTTGCAGTACTTTTGTTAGTGTAAAAGCTATCCATGCCAGATGAAGAACCATGTAGGTTCGAAAGCTAGCGAGAATAAAAGTGTATAAAGAAGCTCCTCTACTTACTTTATTTTATACTAATTTGATCAGGATTAGAGTTTTCTATAAAAAACTTAACCTTCGCTATTTTACTATGAGCCATCCTGCGCCAGAGCTCTGTTTTTATATACGCCAATGGATAAAGAAATCGATACAACTAGCCAAATGGAGATGTCACCTGCAATTCAATCTACTATGCCAGAAAGTCAGCTTCATCCCACCATCCCTCAGGATAAAAGATCCAGTCAAGAATCCCTTCTCATCCAAAGTCACCAAAAAGTTTCAGCTAGAACTACTGGAAGCCAGAGTACAGGGTTCACACTTAAACATCCGAATTCTTTCTCGTTCCATCAAAGGCCTCATCTTCCACATTCAACAGTTAATGCCCTTAGAGGATTTCCACGACCTAGTAAAGGCTACCACGCTTAAAGTCCAAAATCAGACAACAGTCCAGAACAACAAACACCACTCCAAGCTGACTCACTGGAAGCAGAAATATGATTTTCCAGACGTCCCTGATTCTAAGCGCGCAGCTCCCCCCCAAGATCATCAACATATCCACAACCCGTTTGCCCGAAAAAGAAGCTAAGCTTCTAGAACTAGGCCTCCAGTATGTTCCTCCACCCAAACCGGACATCCCCAGAATCATTGCTGGTGTTGAAGGCATCATGAGCACTCTAAATCAAGGTGAAACTTTTAAAGTACGGAATGCGATAGTCCAAGCCCTACTAAGACCAGACCGGAACAAAGTACCCCAGCCACAACAACAAAGTCATAATCAATAAGTTAAAAAGCTCCAAATCACTGGTATTTACAAGAGCGGACAAAGGAAACCACCCTGTCATAATGGACCGATCAGATTACATAGCAAAGATGACAGACATCCTTCAAGACAGCTCCACCTTCTCATCTATCTCCCCACAAGAAAACACCACCCTTACCAAAATGTTCAAAAAATCCCTAAACAACATGAAGAAATCCGGCCTCATCACAACTGAACAACATACTCATTTTACAGCCAACTTGGACAAGAATGCTTATATTTATGGCGTCCCCAAGGTGCACAAACCGGGAGTCCCACTCAGACCAATCATCGCTTATCACCAATCCCCGGCATATTCAGTCTCCAAATATCTGGTAAGCTTTTTGTCCCCTCTCATGAAGAAAAACCCGAACATATACAGCATCACTCACCCCCCCCCCCCCACATTTATAGAAAACATCACAGCCCTAACTCCGCCACCACAACACATCATGGCGTCCTTTGACGTCACATCTCTGTACCTTTCCCTACCACATACCCTCATTACAGATTAATTACAACTATTCCTCACAACATCTAACATAGACACACAGACAGCTTCCACCATACTACAACTAACCTCCCTCTGTTTGACCGTTAGTTCCTTCACATTTAACACGCAGTTTTACAAACAAATCAGAGGCACCCCTATGGGTAGTCCTCTCTCATCAATAATTGCAGAAATAGTCATGAATTCGCTGGACACATGGATCAACCAAACCCTCCCCTCTGACATACACTACTGGAGGAGATATGTGGATGATGTTTTTTGTATCATTAACTCAAACAGCCTCCAACGCATCCATAGTACCTTACACGACTTCAACCCAAACATAAAATTTACTTATGAAACCGAATCGAGCTCCGCTTTACCCTTTTTAGACATTTTAGTCATACGCACACCTTTCAAACCACAGTTTTTCACAAAAAGAACATTCCCCCCCAATACACACACTTCTCCTCCAGTAGCCCCATAGCATATAAAATAAATACAGTTAAGACCCTATCCAAGAGAATCTTCACCCATTGCTCATTGCCCATATTTAAAACCATCGAAAAATCTAGAATCCGTCTGATCATTATGGCTGCGGGTTACCCCTTGCCCTTTATAGACAAACACATGTTTGATCCATGTGTCCATACAAATACTACAATCTATAGATCCACATGTTGGCTTCCATATTCCCCCAAAGCAGTTTCAATTATCCCGCATATTGCGCCCATATGGCATCAAAGTTTTATACAACAGTCCTCCCAACCTAACCACCATCCTCAGAAATAGCATCACCAAATCAGATAGACCTACCCTCCCTATACTCTACTGGCGCCATCTATTCCCTACAGTGCAATAATTGCCCAGCATCATATGTCGGGGAAACAGGCAGAACCACACGTATCAGAATTTCAGAACATAATCGCAATATTCATAACAAAGATACAAAATCCCTAGTCTACACCCATATCGCACAAACAGGCCACAGTTTTGATCTTGAACATCCACACATTAAATACAGACATATCAATCACAAACACAATAGACTATGCTTAGAATCCATTATTTCCTCACAAACCAACAGTATTAATCGCGAAATAGACCTTCCCGATATATACAAAGTCCTTTATTAATAGTAGATACTACTCCTCCCACCCAACCCCCCCCCCCCCCCCCCCACCTACTCCCCCCCCTATCCCCTACCCATTGGTTGTGACATTGAGTGGGGCCCCTGGTTGTGCCCTTGGACTTTTACTCATTTGTCGCAACAATGTTGGCTGGTTTTACATATATTCATAATTTTACAAATCTTATTTTCAGTTTTTTATAAGTAAATTTTCCAATTTTAACATCGGCGGCATATATTCTCTTTTAATTCATTAGCTTAAGTATGTAAATTTCCTCCTAGGTGTAAATAAGCTCCCTGTGTTGCAGTACTTTTGTTAGTGTAAAAGCTATCCATGCCAGATGAAGAACCATGTAGGTTCGAAAGCTAGCGAGAATAAAAGTGTATAAAGAAGCTCCTCTACTTACTTTATTTTATACTAACATATTTACATATATGCTGCATTTTTTCTTTAAGAATAAAATTTGCATATGGAATCATTAACTGCTTCCTGAAACCAAAATGCGTCAAGTGTGCCGAGGAGCACCATTCGAAGGACTGCCCAAGAAAGTCAAGACAACTTCCCCCAAAGTGTGAAAACTGCGAAGAAGCGCACACAGCCAATTACCGCGGATGCCCTAAGTTTCCAAGAGTACATCAGCAACAGCCAAGATACCCTGGTCAGTACAAACCTAACAACCCAATTCCGATTTCAAAAATATCTGAAACACTGCCGAAAATTGTAGAACAACAAAACCAAAGCAATGCTGAGGTTGTGACAAGAAAAACTTCTCGTTCTGAAACTAAGGACCTGTGTGAAAAATTGATGCAAGTAATCAAAACATACCTACAATGAATTGCAAATTACCTTTTAAAATTATTGCTTGGAATTGTAACGTGATCAGATCAAAGAAAGAAGAATTATTGCACTTTTTAGAATATAACTCAATTGACATTGCTCTGCTCAGTGAAACTCACCTTAAACCCTCAATTGATATAAAGTTCAGGAACTATCAAACCATTAGAACTGACCGAATTACAGGAAAGGGTGGGGGAACAGCCATCATTATAAATTCCTTTATTAAATATAAAAATATGCTGATTCATACTTCAAACTTGGAAAATACTTCAATTTTTATTAAACCATATGGAAAAACCCTCTTGCAAATCACAGCAATTTATAAGAAGCCTGATGCACCATTATTGGAAGAAAATTTGAACCAACTGATAAAACACAACCACGCAATAATCGTTGCAGGAGACTGGAACTCCAAACACCCTCTTTGGGGATCAAGGACTTCTAATAGCAGTGGAATCGTGCTGCACAATTTCTCTGAAAGAGAAAGCCTCGAAATTGTCGCACCTTCGTCACCCACGCATTACAGTCCACTCGGCAATCCCGATTTCCTAGACTTCGCTGTTTTTAAAAACATTCCCTGGACCCCAAAGGCCAGAACCCCCGACGATTTATCATCTGACCATCTCCCTGTAATATTTGAATTGAATTGTCCAAAGGATGAATTCACAACCCAGCTTAACCGTGTAACTAATTGGGCTCATTTTCAACAAGATCTAATCTCCACCACGCCCCCCAGACTCCACTTGAAAACTGAAGTAGACATTGATTCAGCAGTTGGAATTTTAAACGAGAAATTTAATAGTAGCTACTCGAAAAACACCAAAGTCTCATTTTCCAAATTAATAAAGAACCCAAAAACCAAAGCCTTAATAAGGGAGAAAAATAAAGCTAGGAAAAGATGGCAATCAACCTGGGATCCAGCTCATATATATATATATAGAGAGAGAGAGCTACTTACCTCAATCTTCAAGGAAAGGTAAATCAAGCCCTTGAAGCAGAGAAATCTGAAAATTGGAACAGTTTTTTCAAGCAAACTTGAATCGAGCCCAAAAGACTTCTGGAAAAAAACAAAATCCACAAAACAAAATTCTGCTCCTCAACTACCAGAAAATTAGTCATTCAGGCATCCTGAAAAATCATAAAACGGGTAGTTAAGGCCAGAATTGCGTGAGACCGCGACACAATGTGAAAAAAGTACAAATGTGATATTGTACTGGGATAAGGTGCATAAATTAAGAAAAAGGCATCTCCTTATCGTGCAACTGAAAGTTGCTGACGGCTAGCGCCATCTATCGGAATAAATATTAACTATTCTCATTGATTTTTAATCATTCCAGAACATACCGTTATTTTTCAGAATGTTCGATACTTTTTTTATGAACTCATGTTGCGTAAGTTCCCACCCGGCACTAAATCTTCCTCCTACTGCCCCTCGGGCAACTTCCTTGTTTAGGAATCCACTCGTGGCAATTTTATTGTTGATGCTGAATGGGCATTGTTCCATCTGGGCTTTATTGAAATATCCCAACTGCGCCGTCAATTCACACGGAGTCGGCAAGTAACCAAGAGAGAGATACTCTCTCTACTGCCGCTTGCTGAACCATCGTCATTTTAACAACGTCAACGCAAGCATTCCAATCGATGTTCAGCCGTAAGATATACACTCATGGACAAAACTTAAGGAAGTTGTACCTTTTAGCATTTTATATTGGGATTCAGACAATAACTTTGAAAGATACACTCATGGACAAAACTTAAGGAAATTTTACCTTTGGGATTCAGACAATAACTTTGAAAGATACACTCATGGACAAAACTTAAGGAAATTTTACCTTTGGGCTTCAGACAATAACTTTGAAAGATACACTCATGTACAAAACTTAAGGAAGTTGTACCTTTTAGCATTTTATATTGGGATTCAGACAATAACTTTGAAAGATACACTCATGTACAAAACTTAAAGAAGTTGTACCTTTTAGCATATATATCGGGATTCAGACAATAACTATGAAAGATACACTAATGGACAAAACTTAAGAAAATTTTACCTTTTAGCATTTTATATTGGGATTCAGACAATAACTCTGAAAGATACACTCATGTTCCAAACTTAAGGAAGTTGTACCTTTTAGCATGTATATCGGGATTCAGACAATAACTATGAAAGATACACTCATGGACAAAACTTAAGAAAGTTGTACCTTTTAGCATTTTATATTGGGATTCAGTCAATAACTCTGAAAGATACACTCATGGACAAAACTTAAGGTAGTTGTAGCTTTAAGCATGTATATCGGGATTCAGACAATAACTGAAAAATATAACAGTGACCTTTATTGAAGACACACGAAATAACCAAGTGTGAACAAAATTGCCTTTGTCTTTTTTAAAAAACAGGTTATTCGCAACATCAAAGACTTTCACTTCCTTATGTTTTGTTTATGATTGTAAAGCACAGACAATTTTATATCGGGATTCAGACAATAATTCTCAAAGATACACTCATGGACAAAACTTAAGAAGGTTTTACCTTTTAGCATGTATATCGGGATTCAGACAATAACTCTGAAAGATACACTCATGGACAAAATTTAAGGATGTTGTACCTTTTAGCATTTTATATCAGGATTAAGACAATATGAAAGATATTACAGATACCTTTATTGACGATACACGAGATAACCAAGTGTGAACAAAATTGTCATTGTTTTCTTTAAAAAACAGGCTATATACTAGCATCATCAAAGACTTTCCAATTCCTTAAGATTGTCTATAAGTGTAAGGTGTTGGCTATCTTGTCTCTCGTTTGAAAAGTCTAAAATGATTCATGGTAGTGTTTTTCTTTCAAAAAAAACTACGCAGATTATATATTTTAAAACATAAATTATATTTTAAATAACCAAATAAAATGGGAGATTTTATGCATAAGAAATAAATTAGCATCATTAAATTTATGTATATGAAAAACTGAATAAATAAACTCCATGCTTCTAATGTTTTCTAATTTGAACACTAAAAATAGTATCTCAATATATAATATATGTATACTAATATAATGCCAGAAATATCTTCTTCTGTACACAGTTCTCTGTTCTCGTTAAGATTTCAGAGCTTCATTTGTCCTTAGAATGTTTAAAATTTTACATAATTTCTTTTCTCTTTTCTTTCAATAATAATGATAAATGAACAATTTTGGTGTAAATATATAATGACAATGTTTTTATTTTCTATATTTCTCATTGTTAATATCATATGACTATTCTTTACGGCTTAAAATTATTGTAAATATGCATAGACATACACACAAATGTAGAAACATATATGTATGACAGCGTAAATGTCCCTAGGGGACATAGCGCTTTAAAAATTGATATAAATTAATACTAAATATTGTAGAACGACATTTGAAAATTATCCCGCATGTGTTTCTTTTGAACGAAAAATGGAAATTTATTTTAAGGAGAAATAGCGATTATTTCTAACCTTAGGGATGAAGTATGAAAGGATGAATTGTGAAGAGTAATGATAAACGGAAAAATAAAGTGTCCAGGAATTTATCATTACTCTTCACAATTTATCCTTTCATACCTCATCCCTAAGGTTAGAAATAATCGTTATTTCTCCTTAAAATAAATTTCGATTTTTCGTTCAAAAGAAACACATGCGGGATAATTTTCAAATGTCGTTCTACAATCATAAGCCGCATTATATTGTATAATTATAAATACTAAATATATAAAATAAAATACATTTCTGGTCATTATATCTCTACAATAAAACCTTAACTCGATTGACATTTGGTTGTTTTATATATAAACTCAATAAATGGATTTTACACACACATGTTTTAAAGTTTTCTAATTTTGAACACTAAAATAGTATCTCAATATATAATGCATGTATACTAAATAAAATAAAAAAGAAGATATTTCTAGTCATTACATCTCTACAATAAAAACTACTCGATTTATAATTACATTTCAATGAATATTTAAATATAAATTATGTTCTCTAGATAGAAATGGATTTCCTCGACGTGTCAAACCGATTCAAACACGCAGGACCATTACATGGTGATGAACAATTTCTTCAATCGATTTGCAAGAATGGAGAGACGATCTGTGGATTCTTCATTCTCAGATCATCCTCTTTGTGGTTCATTGTTTTTTCTCTACAGCATTCAGTATATTGATATAATCAAAATCTAAATATTTGAGCCATTTATAATTGTCTTTAGCTAAAGACATAATAAATGTTGTTGTTGTTGTGTCCAATGAAGAGCCTCAGATGTTTCCATACATCTCTATCACAGCGGTCGCAATGTCCACTATCTTGGGTGTGTAAAACTGCAGCTCTGGGTCCATGTCAATTTTCTGCGGCCATTGCTGGGCATGAGAATATGTGGGTAGGTGTTAGTTCCACACCAAGACAGTTGTTGCATGTCCTATAGGTTCTTGTTCTATCTGGATGTATTGTCATTCCTTTATAGTTTTTCGTTCTTAAGTCTTTAAGTTCTAAGGACAAATATGCTGAGCTAGCTAATCTATTATCTGCGCAGGAGTAAGTGATGTGGGAGTAAAAGAAAACATGTTGTGGCAATATGCAGCTTTGTTTTCAGCTGGACTATATGATTAAAACTCTCTGCAACTAGTCAGCTGAACAGCCCGGGTAGTTAGTGCTCTGCGCTCCCTGGATTATAAATATATATTTCTATATATAAAATGCTTAAATATGCTGAGCTAACTCGTCTATTACCTGTGCAGGAAAAGAGAGAAAGGTTAGAATTTTGATGCGTGACTAAGAAAACAAAGCTGCATATTGCCACAACATGTTTTCTCTTAGTCACACGTCAAATTTCGAACCTTTCACTTCTTCCTGCACAGAAAATAGACGAACTAGCTCAGCATATTCAAGCACTTTAAAAATAGAAATATATATTTATAAACCAGAGAACGCAAAGTACTAACTACTCGTTTGGACTAGTGCCAAGCTCTTTTAATCGCATTCTGAGTGGATTACTGATCAGAACCAGTTGACCAGGAAGTTTCATGCTCAAATATTTATAGATAGAAAAGCGAAGCTTGTGTTCTAGACTGAGTGTTCTATCACCTAGAAACCAGGATATCCAAGGGTTTCATCAGTAACTGTATGAAAGAATGAATATTCATGCTACAACACTTTCTTCAAAAAGCCTTTACATTTATTCAAATTGGTGCCATCGTTATTTAAAGAAAATAAACTGTAGCTTGCACTGATAATTTCTATTTCATGTGAATCAGTCGCAAGACTGATGTGCCTTTTGGTGATCCATTCTTACTCTAATAGTTATCTGTTGCCTTGGTTGAATTGGTTCATTCATTAAAGATTTTGATTGGGAAAATAAACCTGTGATTTTCTCTTTACTTCCTTATCCATATGTTGATGACCAAATATAAATTAATCCGTTTTAGAATCTGTAATCAACTTCGAAGGCGAGTGAATGTCCTCCTCCATATTAAAAGATGGCATATATAAACAGAATCTTCCAATACAGTATTAGAGCTATAAGAAAATAGAAGAGCTAGTTCAGCATTTTCAAGCACTTATATAGAAAGATATTTATAACCCAGGAAACGCAGATCACCAACTACCCGGACTGTCCAGCTAACTAGTATGGACTAATACCAAGCACTTATAATTGGATTGCTGTGAGCGGAATGCTGAGCAGAATCAGTTGACCAGGAAGTTCCATGCTCAAATCTTTATCGAGAGAAAAGTGATGCTGGTAGTTTGAATTGGTGAAATCACTGGGATAACCCTTGGATATCCTGGTTTCTAGGTGCTTGGACACTCTGTCTATAACCCAAGTCTCATTTCTAATGGAATTTAGTAGTTTTTTATAAACTTAAAAATGAATATGAAAAATGTACAATCTTTAAATATATTAACTTCAAAGTTCCAGAAGTGATGGCTAGCAACTGCTATGTTTGTTTACATTTCGTTCATATATTTACGAATCGATATTAAATGGATATTCTCTTTTTGAATTATCAGTTTTTAATTCATTTCTGATGTTATTTCAAGTTTTTTTTTATAGTGAAAATGTATAGATTAATTGAAAAATATTGGTTTTTAATTTATATTGTTTCTTAAATATTAAAAGCGAAAATTTGACGGTTGTATTTGATGAAATTTAAACGCCTTTGTAATTCACGATATCAAATCACTCTGAATATATATATTTTTTAAATCGGAATGGCTAGCATCACTTTTCCAACATAGAAATTGAAATGACCTTAGATAGAAAAGTATTTTCGTGGCCAATACAGAACCTTATTTATAAAGAGAATAAAAATGTGTATTTCTCTCTCTCTCTCTCTAATTATATATCTCTGACTAAATACTGCGCTGGCTAACCTAAACCTCACTTTCAAATATTTTAAATTTTATAAACTTATATTTCTCTAATATCTAGGCAAACTCTGCATCTATTTTGACATTTGAAGTGTATTTTATAGATGCATTAATCTCATATCTCTAGGCAAATTTTTCATCTTTTTTTGACGTCTGAAGTGTATTTTCAGGATGAATTTCATATATAGGATAACTTTGCATCTATTTTGACGTTTCAAGTGTCTTTTAAATAGATTTCTCTCTTATCTAGGCAATATTTGCACCTATTTTGACGCCTAAAGTGTATTTTTGATATTGCCACGTGGAAAATTAGGAAAGACCAACTTCGGGATGAGACAGAAATTTATTCAGGCAAGAACAAACTATGAATGGTAAACAAAAGATAAGCAATGTGGGAAGATTACAGAGTAGCAAAATAAAAACATGAAAAAAATAATACTCTGATAATAAAATTTAAAAAACACTTCGCTACAATATGTATTTCTCATATATAGGAATATTTTGCATCTATTTTGACGTCTGAAGTGTATTTAAAAGATGTATTTCTCCTATCTAGGCAAATTTTGCAACAATTTTGACGTCTGAAGTGTATTTATGAGGTGAATATTTTTCTAACTAGGCAAATTTTGCAACAATTTTGACGTCTGAAGTGTATTTATGAGGTGAATATTTTTCTAACTAGGCAAATTTTGCAACAATTTTGACGTCTGAAGTGTATTTACGAGGTGAATATTTTTCTAACTAGGCAAAATTTGCATCTATTTTGACGTCTGAAGTGTATTTTAAAGATGTATTTCTCTTGACAAAACATTATAATCATGCCGGTATATATTCATCAATGAAGAAGCTCTAGAACCGGTTCACAGATGGCGTAGGTGAACAGGAGGAAACACGCAACCCGTGACATTGGGAGATTCCCACCTGCGTTGTAATAGTCACCATCGCACATTCCACTTTTATTTCAAAGTGAAATAACATGACTTGTGAAATTTTTTTATTAACTTCATATTAACTATATTAACTTCAAAGTTCTATAAGTAATAGTTAGCATCATATTTCCAACGGAAAAATTTGAATAACCTTCAGGTAGAAAGACTTTGTGTGGCCAATACAGAACCTTCTTTATAAAGAGAATGAAAAAGGTATACAGTTAAGCCTGTCTATAGCGCCCCCTCTTGGGACTTACCAAAATAGGGTGCTATAGACAGGTCGCCTTTAATGTAAATCGCATCGTTCTACGTATTTAAAATCGGGCTTTATATAGAGAGAGAGGCGCTATTTAGAGGGGGCGCTATAGTGAAGCATTGATACATCTCGATCTTATTGTACTTAGGAATCCATAATACTTTTTGAAGCAAATGTGATTTTCTGCAACTGCCGTTAATGCCCAAGTTGGATGTCTATCTAAAGTATAATACGTGGTATTAAACAAGAAATTCAATAAATTTCGTGAAGTATTGATACATCTCGTTGAAATCAATAAGTGCCTTTTGAAGCACATGTGTTATCATGGAACTTGGTGCCTAGGTTTAATGGCTATCTGAAACATAGAGAAAGTACGTGGAATAACAAGAAGAACTTCAATAAATTTGGTGAAGCATTGCTACATATCGATCTTATTGCACTTAGAAATCAATGAGTACCTTTTGAAGCAAATATGATTTTCTGACACTGCCGTTAATGTCCAAGTTGAATGGCTATCTGAAACATAGAGAAAGTACGTGGAATAGCAACAAGAACTTGAATAAATTTGGTCGAGCATTGCTACGTCTCGATCTTATTGCATTTTGAAATCATTAAGTACCTTTTGGGGGGCACATGTGTTATCCTGATACATGACCTAATGGCACGTTGAATGGCATTCTAAAGTATAGAGAAATTACGTGAAATAGCAACAAGAACTTCAATAAATTTTGTGAAACATTGCTACATCTCGATATATCTTATTGCACTTTGAAATCAATAATACATTTTAAAGAAAATGCGATTTTTGGAAAACTGCCGTTAATTCTTAAGTTTAATGGATATCAACAGTACATTGAATAGCAACAAGGATATCAATAAATTAGGTGAAGCATTGCTACATTTCGATTTTATTGCACTTTGAAATCAATAAATGCTTTTTGAAGCAAATATGATTTCCGAAACTGCCGTTAATGCCCAAGTTGAATGGCTTTCTAAAGCATAGAGTAAGTACGTGGAATAGCAAGAAGAATATCAATAAATTTGGTGAAACATTGCTACATCTCGATATATTATTTCACTTTGAAATCAATGAGTACCTTTTGAAGCAAATATGATTTTCCGAAACTGCCGTTATTGTCCAAGTTGAATGGATATCTAAAGCACGTGAAATAGCAACAATAACTTCAATAAATTTGGTGAAGCATTGTTACATATCGATCTTATTGTACTTAGGAATCAATAAGTGCCTTTTGAAACAAATGTGATTTTCTGAAACTCTGAAGCTTTTATTAATATCTAAGTTGAATGACTAACTAAAGTATAGAGAAAATACGTGGAATAGCAAAAAGAACTTCTATAAATGCCTTTTAGGAAAACCTGTATATCCTGAATTTTCCCAAATAATAATCTCCGTAGCTATAATAATAACGGTTTACGAACAAAGGATTATTTTTTATTATAGGGATAAAAAACGAGCTTTCAAATAATAAATATCCTTAAGTTGAAAAATCTTACCTTATTTCATTCAGATATACACTCATAGACAAAAATTAAGGAAGTTGTACCTTTTAGCATGTACGAGTATATCGGTATTCAGACAATAACTCTGAAAGATATTTGTTACACAGTGACCTTTGTTGAAGACACACGAGATAACCAAGTGTGAACAAAATTGCCTCTGTCTCTTTATATATATATATATATGTTATATTAAAATATTATTCTATTTAAAAAATAATATTTCATAGATCCAAATACTCTGTTAAATCGACCGCCAGAGGGCATGCTTCCCCTATAAAAAACTCGTTGTTGTTCCCCGTTGGCCGGCTCAAAACTTTTGTACATTATGTAAATAAGCTTTTCTTTTTTATTCTTACGCCTTAAGCCAGGCATTACTTTTACCAAATTATGTTATTTTATATATATTCCTTTAGCGCAATTGAAACTATTTTGATAACTAATTTTATTATAATCTCTTCCACGACTGCATACCAAAAGCAAGCAAATGACCAATAATTCCTCTACAAGTAATTAATCTCAAAACAGCAAAAAATATTTATTATAAATATAAGATATATACAATCGGCGACATATAACTTTCCACTTATTAATAAAAATGGTCTTTCTCACAACGTTCATTTTGGAGTTTCCACTGTAGAAGTATAATGTGGTTTGAAAGCTTGTATTTTATCATTATAATTTATTAATTAGCATCAAATCAGATGCGATAACCCCACAAGGGATGCTTGCGTTAAGCAACAACACTAAATTCAGAGACTATTAACATAAACAATTAGTGAAATACAAGGTTTGAGTAGAAGTTTAAAGAAGAAACGAAAGAGGAAGGGACATTAAAATCGTGTTTGATTCCACATCCTGTCTAGGAACAACCAATGAAATACAAATAAACAATTAGTGAAATACAAGGTTTGAGTAGAAGTTTAAAGAAGAAACGAAAGAGGAAGGGACATTAAAATCGTGTTTGATTCCACATCCTGTCTAGGAACAACCAATGAAATACAAATAAACAATTAGTGAAATACAAGGTTTGAGTAGAAGTTTAAAGAAGAAACGAAAGAGGAAGGGACATTAAAATCGTGTTTGATTCCACATCCTGTCTAGGAACAACCAATGAAATACAAATAAACAATTAGTGAAATACAAGGTTTGAGTAGAAGTTTAAAGAAGAAACGAAAGAGGAAGGGACATTAGAATCGTGTTTGATTCTACATCCTATCTAGGAACAACCAATGAAATACAAGGTTTGAGTAGAAGTTTAAAGAAGAAACGAAAGAGGAAGGGACATTAGAATCGTGTTTGATTCTACATCCTATCTAGGAACAACCAATGAAATACAAATAAACAATTAGTGAAATACTAGGTTTGAATAGAAGTTTAAAGAAGAAACGAAAGAGGAAGGGACATTAAAATCATGTTTGATTCCACATCCTGTCTAGGAACAACCAATGAAATACAAATAAACAATTCTTTCCTTCGTTCTTAAACTTTTTATATCTGGAGCTGTTAAAATAATATAATTCTTTTATTATATTAAAATTATTGAAGTAATTTTTAATCGTAATCTTATGACTTCCAATCCAAAAAAAAAAAAATAATAATAAAAATTCTTGATTCTTAATTTCAAAATAATGAAAATAATTTTTAAAAATATATTTTATACATATAATATATATTTTGCGAGATTTATATATTTTTTATTTTAAAATAAAAATATTATAATTATAGGGACGCTCTCTATAAAATTTCGTTTCTCACGGTACAACAATGGGTCAGTTGTTTGGGAATCGATCCAGAGCTGTTGTGAGTTTACATAATCAGATTCAATAGGGAAAAGAAGTGAGGACTGGGAAAGAGAGGCTGTACACGAATAAGAAACTCACTGGTGGTGATCCTGAGGTCGGGGGCCACCCGGCTGCTGGGCATGGCAGGCAGGCTGTTTCTATGGCAGCGCCACCGCTTTCCTGGAATTGAAATCTGACCCATAAACTCCGCGCTTGTTGTCGTGTCATAGGACTTCATTTACCTTCCTTCCTATGTATTGCACGTATGTCTTGATTTACTGTGCTTGGTTTGATATTTATTCTTTACGTTCTTCCTATTACTAAGAGCGGTTAATCCAATCCTTGTCTTTGTCTGAGCTCTCTCAAGACGGAGGAACTTCCCTCACTAAGAACAACTGTGTATAAATTTTAGCACCAAATTGTAAAAAACATCATTTATCGTTCCAAAGAAACATAGGAATCCTCTATCCTTAAATAAACGTCAGATGGCGTCTAGTTTGACGTTTAATATGATGGGAGAGGCGCCCTATGCTTCTTTGGATCGTTTTCCTCTCGGCAAAATTTCCATCTAGCATTTATCTTTGTTTAATTTCTCATTAGTTTACTCTAACCATTAACTAAATGGTAAGCATCAAGGCCCATTTTTATGTGAGCAATATTTACCCAGAAATTATTTAAAAAGTAAAAATAAATATCAGGTAAAAGGTTTTTCTCAAAGCTTGTAAATATAAAATTAAAAGAAACTTTTTACCTGATATTTATTTTTACTTTTTCAAATTGAATAAATATCGATAAAATATTTTGAATTGTCCTATATTATTGGAGTTCTAAAATATGATTATTGACAATAATTAAAGTTCGGAAGTAAATCAGCAAATTGGGTTAACAAATACAAGGACCGTATCTTCCAGAGTTCTATCTCTCTAAGAACCAAGAACTCCATCACAGGTATGGCTGTTTGAGTTGCTGCTAGTAAACATAGTGTTTAGTATTATATTTTAAGATATCTATTACTATATATATAAAAATGGATGTTTGTATGTTTGTTTGTTTGTTTGTATGTCCGGTATACAAATTCGCAGTAGTTCACTAATTCAAACCAAAATTTCCATACATAGGTAAAAAATAACGGGGAAGACGATAGGCTATTTTAAAAAAATATATAAATCAATTATTAAAACTATATATTTAAATTATTCTAATACAAAGCAATAACGCGCCATCTATACATATAAAATAAAAGGATTTGAAAGCGCGAATGTTTCTTTTATAATAATACAAACTTCTACTGTCCTTACTGCGATGAAAAAATATATTCTACTTAGCTCACGAACAGCGCCCTCTATCAAGTACTAAAAGGTTATAAATACGTTTAAAATCTAAATCTTCTCAATATTTTATTAATAATAGTTCGCTTAATAACACATACGTTTAGAATACTCGATCTAAATCGAAATATTTATAGACGCTCGCTCGATTTGAAGATTTATATATTTTCATTTTTAGATATAACTGATCTAATTCGCCGTTTAAAATAACTGTTCTAATTCGAAATATTTGGTATGTTTTATTTGTGTTCACTCTATTTTTATTTATTTAAAGTATTATAATTTCCATGTTTCAAAAACCTATACAAATTTGTAGGAGTTCACTAATTCTAACCAAAATTTTAATACATATGTACAAAAAATACAAGGAAAACGATAGGCAAATTCAAATTATATAAAAGTGGATATTTTTATTTCAGTACAATTTAGATTAAATTATGCTGATGCAAACAAATAGATAATGCTAATAACAAACAATTATAAAAAAAATCTTATCTAAATATACATATATCACTCGGGTATATATGCACACGGGTCAATCCCGGGGCGAAGCCTGGGTCACCCGTCTAGTATTTAATATATAAATAAAATATGCTTTTGTCTCCTCTCTAATTGTAAATACGCTGCTGTATCACCTCATAAGCACATAAATAAAATAAATAAATATGCTTATACTACAATAATTAAAAATTGAACCCTCCCAAAAGTTCTCCTCTACATGGTGGGCGGGAGAAGCAGCACAAGTAAGGGACTGCCCCTGTAGTGTGAAGTACGGTGTTGAGAGCCCCAAGCCGCTACGGTCACCGTGAACAGGGAACTCTGAAATGTGGCTGACTGACGGGGCAATGGTACTACTCCTTTCAATGGAATGGACAAGACACCATTACCATTAAAAATTGAGAGAGGAAAGGCATGGCTCATCAGTGATGAACCCTCCAAACTGACCATTTTAATCTCCAGACCGCTTCAATATTCAACATTATCATCTGACGCGAAATATATTCCAGCGAGGTTTGACTTGAGCCAAAAAAACATATGAAAATTTGAGGGATGAAAATCTGTGTCGAATAGGAAAGACAATAATACAGTTCTAATACATAGGTCTCAATGGCACACATACCAATGATGGACCTTTGTACATGTACATTGCTTGTGTAAAAAAACACATTTATTCTCAACATTCTGACATGTTTCGCATCGATTAAACATACGAAGAATTTCTGTTTTATTCTTTTGAACAATAGAAAAACACATTTTGGTAACAAATTCGTTATTATCGTTTACATTGATGTTGGCTCTTGCTTGAAAAGTAGGAAACAAGAATCCTGGATAACTTAATCGTGAGAGAGAGAGAGAAATCAGAACTTAAACGATGTTCTTTAAACAGAACCTATGTGTCATATTGCAAAAACATTGGATTCTATAGAGTGTATCATCAAAAAGTTATTTTTAACGAATATTTCAATTTGAGAACTTTAACGAGGAAATACAACTTTGACTTCTTTGGAGAACCAATAACATCAATGGTGTAGAAAAGAGACCTTTTCAGACCTTTACAGTTATCAGAGTCATGCACAATTCTGTCACTTTAAGTCACGTGTAAAGTTACGGTAAGTAAAAATTTAAACATCATATATACAAGTATCAGAGTCATCAATTCTGTCATCATTTTAAAAAAATTAAAATATTAAAAAAAAAGATGCCGAAACTCGGGATCGAACCAGAGACCTTTAGATCTTCAGTCTAACGCTCTCCCAACTGAGATATTCCGGCTTATTTTATCGGAATATTTCGATTTGCAAACTTTAACGAGGAAATAGCACTTTGACTTTTTTGGAGAACCAATAATATCAATGGTGTAAAAACAGACCAGTGCTATGCAGCCAGTTTTTAAAATATCGATATTGGAGATGATAATATATATAGAAAAAATTAATATACGAGTATATTCGAGTACTCGTATAAAGAGAGTATTGTTCGCTGAAATACATTGTTGGATGCAAATACCCGCATGGACAAAACTTAAGGAAATGAAAATTCTCTGATATCGCCGCTGACATCTGTATTTTTTTTTTCAAGAGACAAAGGCAATTTTGTTCCCACTTGGTTATCTCGTATGTCACCCAATAAAGGTTACTGTGTATAAAATATCTTTCAAAGTTATTGTCTGAATCCCGGTGGATTATATTGGTGAAACCGCTGGGAGAGTCTACCCTTGATGAGTCAAACCTTCCTATTATTTATAACGCAGTAAGGACAGTAGAAATTTTGTTTTATTTGGAAAATAATTATTAGTGATTTCTTCTAGAGTAAATTTTTATATAAAGATAGCGCGTTATAATATAAAGGAAGGAGGGTAGAATCCTGATGTGAGGTGTGACAAAACTTTAATTTGTACGGGTTAACACAAAATGCAATAAACTAGGGCCTACAGTAAGAGTAACTTAAACCCAGGAAAAAACGTACACTCAAGAGTACAAAAAAAGATATAAATGAACTTACAATTGGTTAAATAAAATAAAACACACACACACACAGTACTTATCTTTATTATTGCGTTGGTAGGGATCGGACCGGGGTTACACAGGTATGCGAGGAGATAGCCAGACACGGATAAAGCACGCAGAGAACACTTTAAGCATCTCCACACGATAATCTTCCACACTACTCTCGACTCCTCTCGCAATACCATAGCCCCCTTATATATACAAACATGGCCACATTCGTCCAATGAGTTCAATTGGTTCACTATCAAACGATAACAAAATCCTTCCTACTAAAATCTGAGATAAGATTTAAAAAATGCAAATATTTGTCAATATAATTTGACAGGTGAACTGTCCTAGGAGTTTCGCCAGTTTATTCTATCAAACCGCTCTAACATTGTATCGGACTGTTTTGCTCATACATCCGAGATACTTTAACAGAATTCTTGGTCAATGGTATTTAATATAAAACAAATGCCACAGAGTCTCTCGAGACGAGTTTCTCTTATATTTATTAAACGTAATCTCAAGTTTCAGGCATCTCTTCCCTTCTACAGGAATACATAAAGTTTCTATGCAATCCTGTATAAGAACAGAGAGGCCCGAAAACTTGAGATTACGTTTAATTATGATTAAAAAGACTCATCTCCAGAAACTTGTGGAATTTGCTTGATTAATATCCAGGATATTTGAATCAATTGGAAGGTATTAAAGAGATAATTATATACCTGAACTTTGGGATAATTATAAATGCATTTATGATTTTCAGAAAGAAAAACATTCTCGGTTCTCTAAATATTCGAAGCGTATGAGATATTTGAAATAAATATATCTTGTAACTTCACATATTTTACTTACTATATTCCCCCTTATTACCCACACGTACACACTAAAATCAATATGAAAAATTCTGAATGCGACAGCTTGCAAAACAGAAAGTGCCGAGATAAGAAAAATCAGGAAAGAGCTAAAATTAGAAACTGCAGAGATATTTCACGTGATATGAATTCAAGAGTTGCATCCGACTCACGGTTGAATTGAAAAAAGGAATAAAAAATGCTTCCTAATTGGTAACTTTCTTTCCTGTCGGATCAATTAGCCCTTCCACACGTCGTAAGCTAACGTTGGTGAGGTACCCACCTGGCATGACGTGCTCCGAGCCTTGTCGGACGTAGCTCTGGGCGCTGGCGTTGGCGTCTTGCCCATCACACCGCGCGCCGCTCATCATCATCAAAGGACACTCATCGTCAATTAGTATCGCTAGCTGGTCATCATATTCACATTGGGCCGCTCATCATGTTCACATAGGGCCGCTCATCAGGCTTCTTCAATATCTTCACATCGGGTCACTTATCATGTTCACAACAAGTTGCTTCTTCAATATCTTCATAGCGGGCCACTTATTATGTTCACATCAGGCCGCTTATCATTTTCACATCAGGTCGCTTATCATGTTTACAATAGGCCACTTATCATGTGTTCACATCAGGTCACTTCTTTAATATCTTCACATGGAGCCGCTCATCATGTTCATAACAGGTCGTTTCTATAATATATTCACTTTGGGTCACTTATGATGTCCACATCATGATACTAATTATATACATATCAGATCGCTTATTTTGTTCAAATCGAACTGCTTATCATATTCATATCGGGTCACTTCTTCCAAGTTCACATTAAGCCGCTTGTTTAACGGTGCTCACATTAAGCCGCTTCATTCACGATGTTCACATAGGTCCATTTGTATCACGGTATTCGCATTAAGCCGCTTCATTCACGATGTTCACATAGGTCCAGTTGTATCACGGTATTCGCATTAAGACGCTTAATTCGCGGTGTTCACATCAGATCTTTCTTCATGATCATATCAAAGACTCTTCCTTCAGTAGCTTCTAAGTCCGGCCAAATTTTCTAAATCCCATCAGAAACAATTGATCAAATTTTATCGAAAATTGTCTATTAATAATTCAGGAACCAACAATGGAAGGTCGGAGTTCTTAACGAAGACCGATAAAATAAAATTCATTCTATGACGACTTATTTCATACGAAAGGGTTTTTAGAAATTCAATAAATAAGGAGGGTTTACCAATGATGAGCCAGATCCTCACATTATTTTATCTTGCCCCTTGGTTGACTTGTCATACATCAAGAAGGAAATAATCCGTATTACACAGATATGTTTCTTGCAAGTTTCACACGGAACAAATAGGGGTTTCCTTAATTAGCCAAACCCCACCGTCTTGAAGACCAAAGCGTATTCAAAGCTGAAAATTATTTGCCTCAATCCCAGATACAATTCAAATATATGAACAATTCGAGATTAAAACCACGTTTAAGATACTATTTGAGATTCAGAACAATTTCACATTTTAATTATAAATTGATTACGTTTTAGAACGAATTGTTGGTTTCCAAATTGCATAACTTTGTAGACGAATATCTATCAAGTTTTGTTATTAACTCACTCACATAGATACTGGAGAGCTATCAATATGTACATTCCTGGCAGGAAAATGACCTGCTATTGCTTGAAAATATTATATCCCGGCATTACTTATTGATATGCATTTTTTTTTAAATTATATGCAAATATTTTCATTATGCAAATCATAAATGATCTTTTGAAACGGGCGGTTTATTTAGTGATCTATTTATTCTTGTGATTTGTATAAATGAACTGCAACTTCCTTTTTTTTGTAATTTGATCAATTCTCTCAATTCGAATTGGAGAAAGATTTAATAATGATGATTGAAATTTACGGATTTAAGATGATATCGGATTTAATACCAAGAATTACGATTCTATGGATGGAGAGGTTATAGGATCCCATATTGTCATCCCCATGTAGGTAACAAACAAACAACATGACCCACTTGGCCGCAACACCAGGCCGTCTTATTGATCGGGGCCAATATCCCATTAGTGTTTGTTCCATTATTATCCTTCGTGACCGCAGCTCGGCACGCGTATTGGCGTGATTCTATCATACTCTGTCTGTGTGTGTTTATCTCTGTTTATATGATGAACGGGAGAATATTTCATATCCAATTTACATACACTCTTTATTCACCATTGTTGCATAGCGTAAAACCTTTGATTTACATCAATTTTTTACAATTTGAAAATGCTTCCTTCCATATGTATGCGTGTTTATCTCTGTTTGTATGATGAACGGGAGAATATTTCATATCACATTTATATACAACCTTTCCTCACCATTGTTGCATAGCGTAAAACCTTTAATTTACATCAATGTCTTACATTTTGCACATGCTTCCTTCCATATGTGTGCACACTTTATCTCTGTCTGTATGATGAAATAGAGAATATTTCATAACCAATTTACATACACTCTTTCTTCACCAATGTTGCATATAGCGTAAAACCTTTGATTTACATCAGTCTTACAATTTGCACATGCTTCCTTCCAAATATATGTGTTTATCTCTGTTTGTATGATGAACGGGAGAATATTTCATATTTGCATACACTCTTTCAACCATTGTTGCATAGTGAAGAGGCGTATAACCTTTAATATACGTACATCAGTTTCATACAATTTGCACATGCTTATTTCCATATGTGTGTTCCCACTTTTTCTCTGTTTATATGATGAACGGGAGAATATTTCATATCTAATTTACAAACACTTTTTTCACCATTGTTGCATAGAAAAGAGGCGTATAACCTTTTATATACCTCAATGTCTCACATTCTGCATATGATTCCGTCCATATGTGTTCACACTTTATCTCTGTTTGTATGATGAAATAGAGAATATTTTATATCACAATTTCCATCACACACACAACACTTTCCATTGTTGCATAGAAAAGAGGGGGTATCGCCTTTTATTCACATATTGAACATGCTTCCTTCCATATGTGTGTACACCTTATCTCTGTTTGTATGATAACCACGAGAATATTTCATATCCAATTTCCATTCTTCATTATACTTTTCACCAATGTTTCATAGAGGAAAAAGTATAACTTTTCATTTACATCATTGTCTTACCTTATGTATATGCTTCTTTCCAAATGTGTTAAAAGTGTAACAAAGAAACATATCCTCGGAGATTTATATTGGATTAATCTAATTAATACAGAGAATTATAATTCTAATGTATGTTTGAGTCAAAAGGCGATCCATCAATTAAGTTTATATAAAATGGCGTAGAAAAATAATTTCTCAAAATATTCCGAGAAATTGCTCCCTCTTTATCAACTCTATCACTGTGCAATATATTGATAAAGAGGGAGCAATCTCTCGAAATATTTTGATATTTATTTTTTTACTTTACAGATACCGGTACGCCCTTTTATATAAATCTAATATAGGTGTATACACTTTATCTCTGACGAGATTGAATATATGAATGCTCTATATATATTATATATCAAATTTTATATTCATCATTGTGTTGTATATCACGAGGAAAGATATAACCTTCTCTTCAGAGACCAATGTTTCACACTTTGCCCAAGTTGCCTTCTGAAAATTGACAATTGAAACATATTTTATTGACTTCTTGTCAATAATTTACATTAAAAATGGAAATAAAACTAAAAGATAGATGATCATGCGGGGGATGTGCCCCGGCGAGTGAGCCTTCTTTCCCAGGCGATGAGCGGGTCCTCCGGTCAGCCCAACCTGTACCAAGTACCGGTAGATGATGGATTTGGCAGCCGCTAGGATGGCCAGGTCGTCATCTTCGAGGCCAGACCCGAAAATCCAGGCCCGCAAGTCAGGGGGTCGCCCAAGGACATTGAAGGCTTCGATGATGAGGGGCCCCTGATACGACTGCAGCTCCAGTAGCGATGGTCAAGGGATTGCCTTCTGTATGTGTGCACAATTATTTTTTCATCTCTCTGACATTGTTCTTTATAGAAAATTTTATATTTTGCCAATTATATTTATATTATACCAATTTTGCTAGATCTCAATAATTTTCGCGTGTACACGAGCGAGGAAGAGTAAATAATCATTTTCAGAATAATGATCACAATTTTCACATGCTGTCTTCTGATTGAACGAACACGTCATTTCTGACAATTTATATATAGAAAGAGGTGTAGAAGGAATTTAAATATTTAAAATGTTTAGTGCTCTGAAATGATAAAATATAATGGTAAAATAAGCACTGGGGGGTTAACGCACTTTACATACGTTAAATTGAGAGAAGTGCCTCATAGCTTACTAGCTGGCTCTTTTTTTCTTGTTTGCTTATATTTATGAAAATATTTTTACTTGAACAACTTCATTGAAAAAAAAAAGTTTTTTCTACTTTCATAAAGGAAGTGTGACACAGCTTGACAGTTCAAACTATTAATTAATTAAAGTTTTAAATCGTTTATTTTTATCTCTCTCACATGCCGATTCTGATGCTAACTTTTTTTGTTTCCGAGAAAGCAAGTAATCTAAAATATATAATAATTTATATAGACATGATTAGATATATATTTTTAAAAGTGAATTCAAATTTTAAAATATTGAGGTGTGTATTTTCTTTCTTAAAATAAAAGCTTCATTAAAGGTCATTCTGCAATGATAAATATTAGAAAGGTCTGGTTATTCAATGTCAACTTTCCTTGTAGTTCCGCCAGAATAATCGAGAATTGTTTAAAAATATATCATGGAACTATCACAGAATATTTTGGAATGCGGTATTTTGTGATTTTATTATCTTTCAGTTGTGTCGAAATACGCAGGAATGTGGTGTATGACCAGATACAGGGGAGAACGAGATGATTCACCACAAAATCAGCCAATATTACATATAATGAAGAAAATATCAGGTAGAGAAATGCAAGGGAAAAAAATCTTCGTTATACCCAGTATTGAACTGAGTTTGACTCAATCTTCCCACTTGTAAAGACATGATTGAACTGACTGAATTTACCGCTGTTGACGAAGCAAGGCAAGAATTTCGGTCTTGTTCTCAGAGATCAAAACGAAATGCTACAAGAAGGTACATTATCATCGTTGACAAATCTAAAATCTCGAATGTGGATTTATCTTGGGGTAAACGGGGATGAGTCCAGCTCTCATCTGCTGGTCGCTGATCATCATTTGTAGGATGAGGTCGTTCTCTTTGCCTCCGTTTCTGCTGCCTCTGCTGCTCGACGACAAATCCTGTTCCTTTGGGATTCCAATCACTTCCTTGTGGCTTTCGTACTCGATCTCTTCCCAACGATCGGTCACTTCCTCAGCAAACTGCTTGTTCAGCCGTTTGAACCTTAGTGACGTCTTTTGATTCTTATCGCTGCTTGGAATTTTACCTTCTGTCGACATAATGGCTAAAATCTTGGAACTTTCTAAGCAATGAATAACCCAAGTTGGTCTAGTGACCCCCCAATTTGGTATGTGTCTTTCTGACAAGCAACGATTGTTGAAACCTATCACTCCACCCATCGTCCTAGTAAATCTACCAGATTACTCAGATATTAAGTACACCCGTCTATCAACTGGTTGTAAGATGATGTTAAAAAACAAGAAAAATATAAGTTGTATTCAAATATACTTTATGAAATAGTGCATACTATTTATATGCAAAATAAAGCACCTCTTCTCCTTTCAAAAATTATCCCAAAACAATGTACTTTTTGTCTTCAGCTCTGCAAAGAAGGAACAGAATTGAAAGAAAAGAATATTTCGCACACACACAGCGACAGATATTGCAAATTAAAAAAAAAAACTTCATATCTTAGTTTTGGGATATGACCCTCATTGATATTGGAGTGGTTATGATTTTATTGCATACAACAGAAGAAGAGTTATGGAATCGTCCGAATCATCCAAAAAAATATCCTTTCTTATAATTAAATCTTGTTACCAAAGTTACTGCTGTACTGATTATGGTCGTAGCGTTAGACAATGGGTACAGAATAAGGAAAACTAGATTTTTTGGGGAAAATAGTTCTTTGATTAATAAATAGATAAACTCCTTGCCCAGTAAGCAAGTTTTCCATATTCGAATATTTCTATATAACTATCGCTCTCATAAAATGGTATACAGGTTGGATTTTGACTGAATCTGTCTAAGACGGTATTGAAACATTCTTTCAGATGAGTCTGTTCGCTCTTTGTAGAATTGATGAAGGAATGCATTGTTTTGGTAAATTTTAAATACACATACACATTAATTTCATTATATTTAGTTGACGAATGGCCGTTCAACTACCACACCAAGAGTCCTATCATCAGACCAGGGACCGAACCACCAGTCCAGGGATCCAACTACCAAACCAAAAGTCTTATTATGATACTTGGTATCCAACCACCGGTACAGAGGCCCAACCACCGGATCAGAGATCCAGCCACCAGACCAAGAGTTCCAACATCAGACCAGAGGCCCAACCATCGGACCAAGGGTCCCAACATCAGTCCAGAGGCCTAACCACCACACCAAGGGTCCTAACATCAGACCAGAGAGCCAACCATCGGACCAAGGATCCCAACATCAGACCAGAGATCCAGCCACCACACCAAGGGTTCCAACATCAGACCAGAGGCCCAACCACCACACCAAGGGTCCCAACATCAGACCAGAGATCCAGCCACCACACCAAGGGTTCCAACATCAGACCAGAGGCCCAACCACCACACCAAGGGCCCCAACATCAGACCAGAGGCCCAACCACCACACCAAGGGTCCCAACATCAGACCAGAGATCCAGCCACTACACCAAGGGTTCCAACATCAGACCAGAGAGCCAACCATCGGACCAAGGGCCCCAACATCAGACCAGAGATCCAGCCACCACACCAAGGGTTCCAACATCAGACCAGAGGCCCAACCACCACACCAAGGGCCCCAACCATCAGACCAGAGATCCAGCCACCACACCAAGGGTTCCAACATCGGATCAGAGGTCCAACCACCACACCAAGGGTCCCAACATGAGACCAGAGGTCCAACCATCGGACCAAGGGTCCCAACATCAGACCAGAGGTCCAACCACCAGACCAAGGGTCCCAACATCAGACCAGAGGTCCAACCATCACACCAAGGGTCCCAACATCAGACCAGAGGTCCAACCACCAGACCAGAGCCTACAGACGGCACCTGACAGGCCGGAAGTCACTAATTCCCTCGTTAATTCTCTAATTGGCCGGGCCGCCCGTGGGAGCAGTGTGGGTGGCCTTCTAGGACCGATTCTCTGCAAAATTACACTCTCTTTAACAAGGTTATTTCCTCTTTAGAAAAAAATGAAAAGAGCAGAAAATGTATTCAAACAAGTGATGTTCAGACCAAGTCTGCTTCTCTCAAAGTCAGCTTTTTTTAAACAGTTATTCATTGTTATGAGCTGGAAAAATAGGTAGGAATGGGCCTAATAAGCTAAATGAAGAATAGAATCTTAAGCGAAGCCCCTTCTTGTAGATTTATTCTGTATTTGAAGACATTTATCTACAAAGATAAAAGTTATCTTTCTCGCGTCTAAATAAACGTCAAAGTTAGACGCCATCTATGGCCATTCATTTTTTATAAGAAAAGAACGAGAAGGTTGTCGTACTTCCTCTACTGTAGGAGAAGTCTCTGTCATTAATCGTTAATCAAAATGGTCATTCTCACGTAACCAATAGGGGAAAATAATCTCAAGTCACTCAGAGAATGCGTGAACAGGCGGTTGAGCAGAACCTAAATGCTTTGCGTCAGTTTGGACAATTGACAATTTAAACATTTCTATTGATTCTTCTAATAAATTGTTACAGAAAGAAAATTTAAGATCAAATAAAAGATAATATATAATAAAGGAGTAAATATAGGGTAAATAAATGTGTAAGGAAATTTATTTAGTTGTATAAGTGTACAAATTTCTTCAGCAAGGGAGGCTCCCCCACTGTGAAAACCAACTCCCAATAAGTTTATTTTTTATTTTTCGGAATAACAGTTTTATTCATTTAGACGTTACACATATAATTATTTACATAAAGTGACAATAAGCATGCCAGAGAGAATGTGTGCAGAGTTTCATTCTATTTGAGTCGCTAAAATTAAGTCGAGCTCTTTTTCTGTATCATATTCGGTATTAAAATCAACACCATAGGTTGTATATGACCTATATAATAATATCAAAAATACTTATTATATCAATTGGCTTTTTTATGAAAGAC
>CP092876.1:80353358-80425150 GCA_030710605.1 Cordylochernes scorpioides
CGATAATTTGAAACAAGTTAATTTGTATCTCTCGATAATTCTGAATATTTTCCCGGTCCCCCCTGAAAAATACTCGAAGAGTTGAATAAATTCAATATTAATTGGTCTCCTCGGTAATTTGAAGTTGAAGGAATAGTATCTTACCACAAATGTACATTTGTGAATAACTTAAAATTTTTTAAATTATAAATCACGCGCGAAATTTGATCAAACTCTTGTATTTAAATAAAAAAAGGGGCGTACCTAGATCTGTTAACATATCCAGCTACGTCCTTTTTTAAATATGAATATTGAGAATTGTTTTCATAATTATAATACAAAACCTGTAGGATATGTATATCATTCAAATATATAAATTTGTATTGTGTATGAAAGAAACATTCGTGCATTTAAATCCTTTCATTTTATATGTATAGATGGCGTGTTATTGCTTAGTATTAATTTATGCCTAACTGGCATTGCTCGATGCAAATATTTGAATGTAATTCTACTGTCCTATAAGCTTATGTCCATAGTTTTCTTAAAAACCATTTCTGAGATTCTACCATTCAGTGCTCCGTATATAAACAGAATCGTCCAATACAGTATTAGAGCTCTGAGAAGCGGTCTGGTGGATTAAATTGGCGAAACCGCTGGGAGGGTTCACCACTGATGAGCCAAGCCCTCCCTTTCATCGCAGTAAGGACAATAGAATTTTGTATTATGTATAAAAGAAACATTCGTGTTTTTAAATCCTTTCATTTTATAAATATATAAATATCTGTAAAATACAATACCCATTTTGCTTCAGAATGAAAGTGTACTTCGTAAAGTAATCAGCCAGTAAGGAGAACGCTTCAACAGGCGTCTACTTGCTTATCCAGACAGGAAGTGGGCAACTCCAGATAACACCAAGCTGTGACGTGCTCAGAAATTATTGGAATAAGAAAATTAACACCCGTGATAAGAATCGAGAAGAAAAATAATCTTAATACAGTTAAACCTGTCTATAGCGCCCCCTCTAAATAGCGCCTGCCTCTCTATAGCGCCCGATTTTAAATACGTAGTACGATGCGATTTACAATTAAAATGACCTGTCTACAGCACCCCCTCTCTATAGCATCCTGTTTTGGTGAGTCCCAAGAGGAGACGCTATAGACAGGTTTAACTGTATTTTTATTGATATTTCAAATGCACAAATAAATCAGCGTTCAGCCATAAAGATTTAAAAAAAAAAAACATGTTTTCAATTCGATTCTTATAGACCTATGAACATCCGATTTTAGTGAGATCAGTGAACTACCAGTTTAGGGAGAGTTTCCATAGTAATACTTAGTAACACACGTTCCAAATATCTCAATGATATAATAACTTATTTCTATTGTTTCATTCCGTCTTTTAACTGTTACATCTTCTAATATCTCATTACTGAATCAAAATTATTCATCCAAACACAGTATGAAAAAACAAACAAACTTTCTTATCAAAATACGAAACTATTATAGTATGATTCTTTTAAAAATAAAACAATTTCTACTGCCCTTACTGCAATGAAAAAATAATGGGAGGGCCTGGCTCATCAGTGGTGAACCCTCCCAGCGGTTTCGCCAGTTTATTGTAAACTTTCTTATGTCCAATCTGTAAAATGTACGCACATAGCTATTATAGCTTAGAATAAGAAAAACTTTAGCTTGATAATTTAATATTTTTCGACATTGTCTAAATGTAAAAAAAAACTTCTTTGGCTGAAGTGTATCTTATTTAAAAGAACTAGGAATTCAGGACAGCCACCTCTAGTTTCTAGAACGCTGTTATTGTTCAGCATGTCTATTGTAGAGCAATCGGAAGGAATTTACACTCATGGACAAAACTTAAGAAAGTTTTACCTTTCACCTTGTTGTACCTTTTTGAAGGAGACACAGACAATTATTTTCACCTTTAGTTATCTCGTGTGTCTTCAATAAAGGTCACTGTGTATCAAATATCTTTCAGAGTTATTGTCTGAATCCCGATATACATGCTAAAAGGTACAACTTTCTTAAGTTTTGTCTCCATGAGTGTATTGTCTGAATCCCGATATATATATGCTAAAATGTACAACTTTCTTAAGTTTTGTCTCCATGAGTGTATTGTCTGAATATCGATATATATGCTAGAAGTTACAACTTCCTTAAGTTTTGTCTCCATGAGTATATTGTCTGAATCCCGATATAAATGCTAAAAGGTACAACTTCCTTAAGTTTTGTCTCCATGAGTGTATTGTCTGAATCCCGATATACATGCTAGAAGTTACAACTCCCTTAAGTTTTGTCTCCATGAGTGTATTGTCTGAATACCGATATACATGCTAAAAGGTACAACGTCCTTAAGTTTTGTCTCCATGAGTGTATTTACTTTTAAGAAATATTTTCAAAGCTGCGGAAGTGGCAATCATCATGATCAGCCACTAATGGTGGAAGTTGGGCCGGTGTGGCCGTTATCTGGCACGTTGCCTGCCCCGGCAGCTCAATCAGCTCAACAAATCCTGTACACATGCTAACAGATTTGTAATTTTAATCTTGGTTTAATTTCGTGTTCAAACACACGGCTACAACGATAAAACTTACATTCAAGATTCTTTATTTCGACTTAGAGCGTTATGTGCCCCTAGGGACACTTGCACTTTAAAGATGAACGAAAATTTGAAAGAAAAGAAAGAAAGATATTTTAAATATGTACAGAATTAGTATGCAAGTTAGTTAGATGAAAAGATTAAAAAAATATATATCAACACAATTGATATATGTACAAAGGGTTGGTATGCAAATTTAGTTAAATGAAATCAAATTGTAAAGTATTGTGTGTATTCGAGAAAAGCAATTTACAGATTTAAAAAAGTTTTAAGGAATATTTTAGAATGAAAATAAAAAAGGCATATCCTAAAAAAGGCTTTCCAGATGGCAGAGCGCCATCTAGTAGAACAGCACACTGAACTCTGAAAAGCACATGTGCTCCTGGTCAGGATATGCCTTTTTTAATATCAACACCTGACCTTTTTATTATTAATTTTTTTCTTTCAATTTTTTACACATTGAAGATAATGTTCTTCAACTCTATTTTTTCGTCAAATAGGTAAATTACAACATTTGCTTCATTTGACGAATTGTTGAAATTGATCTATTTGAATAAAAAGATGATGATTAAAATATTCGGGAACTAATGGTGAACCTTTCCAGGGAATATGTAAAAAAATGGAAAGATTCACCAATAATGAGCTAAGATTTCACAAATAATTCTTATCTTAAGTTACCCAATTGTAGAAATTAGTTTGAAATGATAAAGAAAAAAAGCGCTGAGAGAGGAACCAATCCATCTTCAACAAACATGCCCCAATGTTTATTTTCCCTTTAGCGATAATGATATTCAAAGGCGATAATCTTCTTCTTCTTCTTTCTTATCTTCACACTGGATGAAGTAGAATGTGTCTGCCTTTGTCAATAAGACTGGGAGCACTACTCAGTGGCAAGCCGACTTAGCTCCAAAAGAAATGGCCGCCTCTAACATGAGGAACAGAAGCCATGTGCAGCCGCTCCTAACATGGAGTACAAACGCTGCTCATCCTGTATCCCTGGATTAGAAGCCCTAACAGGGTACTATCAGCCGGGCCAGCTGAGCCCAGGTTTTTTACTGAGCTTGTTACTGCTCCCCCTCCTCCTTTTTCATCCGGGCTTGGGACCGGCAAAGGCGGAGTTCCACAAATATATATGATATATATATATATGGATAATGCTTGCTGTCGTTATTTTTAACAAACATATATGGCGTGTTCAATTAAAATCATTTATCATATCTTCCATATATTAGACATAGATAAGAATATGAAAAGGACATTCGTCCCATACAGGATTCTCCCAGTTAGGTAAACAGCAGTAAACATAACAGTTATCTACAGAATGTGGATATTAACATCGACCTTTCTTCAAGTTGGATCTATCATCTGTGTTGTGACTATTGTCTGTTCTGTTTTCCACAATTTGTGAAAAGCTAATGAATTGGTCCTGCTTGTACTGGAATATGATGGATAAATTGAGAGGAAAAAAGGCAACCTAATCGTACAACTAAAAGTTTATTCCAATAAATGGCGCAAGCCATCAGCAAATTTTAGTTGCAAGATCAGAGGAGATGGATTTATATCTATTAATAGAAGACAATGTTTTGAAAATAGACTAATATTTTATAATATAATGCACTGCGGCCTGTGATTGTAAAACGACACTTGAAGTTACACCGCATGAGTTTCTTTTCAATGAAAAATCAAAATTTATTTCAAGGTGAAATATTGACTATTTCTAACCTTTTTGGATGAGGTATGAAAGGGTGGATTATGAAGAGTAATGATGAACGGAAAAATAAATCCCTGGACACTTTTATTTTTCCGTTCATCATTACTCTTCATAACTCACCCTTTCATACCTCATCCAAAAAGGTTAGAAATAGTCAATATTTCACCTTGAAATAAATTTTGATTTTTCATTGAAAAGAAACTCATGCGGTGTAACTTCAAGTGTCGTTTTACAGACTAATATTTGTTACACTTTTCACAGAAATATATCTTTACAATAACATCATAGAATATTTATTTTCTATATTTTATCATCATTCTCAAATTGGAGAACTACTTTATAGCGTAATATTTTGATCTCTCCAACGTATAGACATTTTTTTCCAGATAATATTATAGGATTGGGTGGATGAATGAAGAAATACCCAACTTAAGACGTCATTCCTTCAATACTCTGCAAAAGGAAAACAGTTTTAAATTATTTTTACAATATGAGTGTTGAATGGATATGTGTGTCTTTCTGTATTCGAAAAGAATCCGTAAATACGAAAGTCAAACAAACGTTCATTGCAGAAGTGAGTAGAGATTTCGTATCACAGTCCAAATGTGAAACTTGTCTTTGTTTTTCTACAAGGTTAAAGTTTCATCACATCAATGCTATGCCATGTGTGGTAGCTCATCTATGCAGTTAATCCACAACCCATGAGGTTCGCAAGTTTCCACTTACCGTCTAACCGCCTGCGCCGCACCATCTTGTCCGGAAAATGACGTCGACTGTGGCCTTGATCTCGGCGCAGCGATACGCTGACCCTTCAGTTGAGTCAGCTGTCCAAGATGTCCTGGTGTGATTTAAGCCACAGTGGCCGAGATATCTTCACCGTGTTCGAGTAGGACGGCAGTGGCCCGGATGTCTTCACCCGTGTAGAGTTGAACCACAGTGGCCTGGGTATCTACACCCGTGTGTGAGTTGGACCATAGAGACCGCGGTGTCTTCATCCCTGTGTGAGTTGGACCATAGAGACCGGGATGTCTTCACCGTGTTCGAGTAGGACGGCAGTGGAAGGGATATCTTCACCCGTGTAGAGTTGAACCACAGTAGCCTGGGTATCTTCACCCGTGTGTGAGTTGGACCACAGAGACCGGGATGTCTTCAACCGTGTGTAAGTTGGACAACAGTGGCCGGGATAACTTCACCCGTATTTGAGTTGAACCATAGAGACCGGGATATCTTCACCCGTATTTGAGTTGAACCATAGGAACCGGGATGTCTTCACCCAAGCGTAAGTTGAACCACAGTAGCCTGGAATTTATCACCCGTGTGAAAATTGGACCACAGAGACAGGAATGTCTTCACCCGAGTGTATGTAGGACAACAGTGGCCGGAATATCTTCACCCATATGTGAGTGAGCCACAGTGACTCGGATGTCTTCACCCGTGTGTGAATTGAACCACACAGTGGCCGAGATGTATTCATCCGTGTGTGAGTTGGACCACAGTGACCTGGATATCTTCACCCGTGTGTAATTTTAACCACACAGTAGATGTAATGTCTTCACATGTGTTTGATTTGAACCAGAGTAGACGGAGTGCCTTCACGTGTGCTTGAGTTGAGCCACAGCATATAAAATGTGTTCATATGTGTGTGAGTTAAGATACAGTAAATGTATTGTGTGCGAGTTGTGACTGGGATAGCTGTGTACGAGTTCAACAAATCTCGCTGGTACTGCCGGCCAGTGCCATTATAAAGCGACATTTTCTAACGTCAATTTCCCATAACTGTATTTCTATTTTACAGTTTATCTTGAAAGTTCGACTCGCTCCTTTTAAATTCCTGAGGTAATCATGAATTTAAGAATATGTTATCAGTAAAAGGAATTTTACGATTACGTTATGTTTCTATCAATTCTAATTTTGAAAATCGTTCTTCTGAATATATCCAGTCTTAAGAAGGATTCCCCGAAATAAAAATAGAGGTTTCGAACTCCAAATAGATATTGGCCACTCTATTTTGTTATCATCGTCAATGTGCAAATCTATCTGGGAATAGAGGCTACAAGGTCTTTAAGGACCGAGAGAACAATGGTTCATTTTAATAACACCGTTCGCTGCTACCTCGACCATACTAAGATCAAGGTCGCGTTTCGCAATTTTCTAAATATCTTTAGGTTCTTGAAAATCTTTAACTCTTGACGAAAATTGAACATCAAATCTATTTCAGATAATTTTATAATATCATGTTCTCAATCGTTTTAGAATAGAGAAGCACTTCAATTTGTGAAATGTTTTGCTCGAATACACACAATACTTCAAAATATGATTTCATTTAACTTTTTGCCTACCAACCCTTTGTACATATTTAAATTGTGTTGATATTTTTCTCTTTTCATCTAACTAAAACTTGTATACTAATTCTTGTACATTTTTCAGATATCTTTCTTTCGTTCCTTTCAATGTTTAGTTTACATTTTAAGTGCAAGTGTCCCTAGGGGGACATAGCGCTCTAAGTCGAAATAAAATGAAATAAAACAATACATAAAATCCGCATAAAATCAATGATTTTTCTAATCGCATGCTCATATAGGCTAAATACATATCTTCTAAGAGTATCAACCAATATATACAAGTGTATATTTGCATATTAAAAACAAAATAGGCATATCCTGACTGCTTACATGAACTTTTTCGATAGCCGTGCGCTATCTAGTGGAGCAAAAATTAACTAAACGTTAATTTAACTTGTTCCCTGATATTTGGACAACCCATTTTCGTGATCAATCAAGAAAACCAACCACGACCGCCTTTCAGGCTGTTGGCCCTTATCAGCGTGGTGCAGACTGTACCTCTACGACTGAATATTTGGTCCTAGAGGCTTCCTGAGAAATCAATTTTTCTATCTTTATAAAATAATTCTTACACATATTTGTATTTTTAATTAAAAAGGCATATATTGGATCAAAATATATGCCTTTTTAATTAAAGATTTATTTATGGATTGCTCTATTTTCAAAACATATTTGTATATACACTTGTATATTTTATGCACATATATAAAAACGCTATGTAATCTTTCCTTTCATCCATTATAATATCGTTTATAGTTATCTCTTAACTCTATAAGATATTCTTCATTTTAAAACGACTTTAGCCATTGCTAAGTCATTAGTAATTATAAGGTTGTCCCAAAAGTTCGCGTTTTTCTTATTACTTGTCGAATAATATTATTACGGCGAATACATAATAATACATAATACAATTACTTTATACATAATACAAAGACATCATACATAACGACGAATAATATTGGTATTTCAATTTTTTACAAGTGTTTGCGAACTTTTGGGACAAACTTGTAATCAATTATATGCATATATTATGCAAATATTATATGCATATCTCCATATAAAAAACACAGAGAATTAAAAGAGTACTGGCGTTAAGAAGAATGTTGTTATATGTACGTGTATTTATATATGACTAAATCATAACTATAATTTATGACACAGCCCGAATGAAAAAGGAGGAGGGGGAGCAGTAACAAGCTCGCTAAAATACTTGGGCTTAGCTGGCCCGGCTGATAGTACCCTGTAAGAGCTCCTAATCCAGGGATACAGGATGGGCAGAGTTTGTACTCCATGTTAGGAGCGGCTGCACATGGCGTCTGTTCCTCATGTCAGAGGCGGCCATTTTCTTTTGGAGCTAATTCGGCCTGTCACTGAGTAGTGCTCCCAGTCTTAATGACAAAGGTAGACGCATTCTATTTCACCCAGTCATGATGGTTGTCAAACAGACACCATCAAGGGTCACAACTTGATGCCCTAATATGATTGAGTGGAGATAAGAAAGAAGAAGTTGACACAGAATAATTCTAAGCTTTGATTACATTTTATATGACAACTGAACACTATTCTTTTGTTTATTAAATATACAAGTATCGTAAAGATAGAGGTTGCCTGGCCGGAATTCATACTTCTTCAAATAAAATATACTTCGGCCATTAAATATATTCTATTGTCTCGATGTTTCGACAAAATCCTTTGTCCTCGTCAGGAGTGAACAAGAATTAAAACATTTAACAAAGCGTTAAATACTTTTTAACGCTTTGCCAAATGTTTTAATTTTTGTTCACTCCTGACGAGGACAAAATATGTTTTTTTTTTTCGAAACGTCGAGACAATAAAAAAGATTTTCTGGGCGAAGTATCTTTAATTTGAAGAACAAATATACTTGTATCCTAATATAGATTAATTGTCAGCATTTTCTCCCTCTTTTTCTTGAGTTTGGCTATATGGATCATTTAAAAAGTATTTCTACTTGTAACAAGGAACAAAAACAATTAAAATACCAAGATTAGACTCTAGAATATACTGGCCTATCCCATAGTTATCCATGGACGCGAATCTTTAACTTCATCATTATATGTGTGGCGACCACACTTTGCTTCGGCGAGCGCGAACTGGGACAAAGTTTCTGCTGGACCGTGACAGCGGACGGTTGGCAGGGGAACTCTGGAAATGACGTCACTTCCTGTTAACGTAACCCTGCAAGCGGCGTCGCTACGCGACTTATTCTCTTTCTCCATGTTTACCATTTAATCTATATATAATCCTTTTACCTTGTAGTTAATTAAATAATAATTAACGTTGAGCGCTGCGTGTAATCAATTGGAATACAACAAAGATTATGAGACTGAAGAAGCGCAAGGCCTAAAACGTGAGACTGAAGAAGCGCAAGACCTAAAACGTCAGACTGAAGAAGCGCAAGGCCTAAAACGTGAGTAACCAAATTTCCTTTGATTACTAGGCCCATCCTTTTTTCTACTTACCAAATATTTTGTAAAATGGCAAACACGACGATTACAAAATTAAATGGTGCTAATTACTCCAGCTGGTGCTTCCAGATGAAACTCGTTCTAATCGAAAACGACTTGTGGAGTTTGATCAATCCAGGAGAGGCTAAGCCTGACCCTAGTGACCTTGTTGCAACAAAACTTTTTTTTTGTCGCGGGAGGGTAAGGCGTTTGCAAAAATTTGCCTCGGGATTAATGATGAACAACAATTGCATGTTCAACATTTGAATACTCCGAAAGAGGTCTGGGAGGAACTGGAAAAATTATACGCACCAAAGGATAGTAGATATCGAGCCGTACAACTAAGAAGGCAGTTATATGGCGAAAAGTTGACTCAGCACAGCAATATGGAAGGGTATATGGGGAAGATAAACTACTGGCGACAAAATTGATGATGGCGATTTGGCTATGGTTCTTTTGGGTGGATTACCAGAGGATTGGGACACCGTTGTCTCAACCATATGTAACTTGCCTGATTCAGACTTCACGACCGCCACAGTTAAAAGACGGCTGTTGGCAGAAGCAGAAAGGCGTTCGTCTAATCTACCAAAAGATGTGGGTGCCATGGTCGTTAATGCCTCTTCGAAGCCCATTGAAACAGAAAAACAATTTAAAGCAAAGGTTGTTTGTTTCAAATGTGGAGGTAAAGGCCATTATGCAAGGGAATGCAGGAAGAAAGGAAAGAATGAACAAAGACCAAAGAGGTTTGACCAAAACAAAGGCGTAAATATGTCGGCAATGTGCAACACTTTGTTTGGAGCTACCGCCGAGACCTGGATCATAGATTCTGGAGCGACGCACCATATTACTCCCAAGAGAGATTACTTCACATGTCTGAAAGAGTGCACAAGCAATATGAGTTCCATCACTATTGCGAATGGCTCTTCTATAGAAGCATGTGGTATCGGTACTGTCAGTGCCAATATTGTTGGACACAAGGGAGATGCCAGCAATTTGGTTGCCCAGAACACCTTGTATGTTCCAGATATGCGTCACAGTGTTCTGTCTGTACTCCAAATGATAGAAAACGGTAGAAAAGTTGTCTTCAACAGGAGTGGTTGCCACATTATGGACATGAAAGGTAAACTCTTGATAGAGGGAAAGAAGCTGGGTAGACTTTACTACGTCCAGACTACTCCATCCTCCTCGATAGATCAGAATGATCGTGTTTCTCTTGCATCTGAATGCAAGGAAGAGCTTACACTGGAACTTTGGCACAAAAGGCTGATGCATGTAAATGCATATACGATAGCAAAGATGGCCAAGAACCAAAGCGTAAGAGGACTTGATTGCAGCGGGCAAAGCCAGAAAAGTGCGAAGACTGCTTGATCGGCAAGTCTTACCGTCTGCCATTCCTTCAACACTCACACAAGGAGGGAAAAGAAATCATGCCGTTGGACTTGGTGCATGCGGACTTGATGGGTCCACTCGACGTATTGAGCTGAGGAGGAGCCAAGTACGTCTTAACCATCATTGATGAATCTACGAGATATACAAGTGTATTTTTCCTGAAAAACAAAGGCGGAACCCTGGGAAAAGTCAAAGAGTGGATTCAAGAATCTGAGAAACAAACCAGCCGGAAACTAAAACGAATACGCACGGATAATGGCTTGAAATTTTGTTCCAAGGAATGGGACACTTTCTACACGAGCGTTAGAATAGTTCATGAAAACACTATGACGTATACACCTCAACAGAATGGTGTGGCAGAAAGAATTAATAGGACACTCCTAGATCTTGTCAGGAGCACTATATCTGGAAGTGGTCTGCCAAAGGCTTCCTGGGCGGAGCTGACTTACACCGCAGCCTATGTCAGAAACAGAGTTCTCAACAATCACAATGGTGAAAGCACGCCATATGAACTGTGGACAGGGAACAAGCCTAGTCTTAAACACATAAGAGCTATTGGCTGTCAAGTATTTGTCCATATTCCAAGACAAGTCCGTAAATCCAAACTCGAAAGAAGAGCTGTCAAAGGTAACCTTGTTGGATATGCACTCAGAGGACGTGGCTACAGAGTGTGGATTCCTGAGATGAAGAAAGTGGTGGAATCTCGGGACTGTGTCTTCAAAGAGAGTGATGTATCGAGGAACGACAGCAACCGGGAGGTGCTTCCATCAATTGAACACTACAGCTATGGGACTCAACGGGAGATTGAAGAGTATCCAGTGTCTTTATTAGATCAAGAAGACGTGACACCTACAGAAGAGGACAGCCATAATGAAGATACTGTGAAGCCTTCTCCTACTCGATCTCATCCAATGATCCTAAGGAACCAGAGAAATTCTCAGAACTCAATTGAACTCCTCAGTCCTGAAGTAAATAAGGGAAATCCTACTTCGTATAAAGAAGCTATTCAAGGCCCTGAAGTTGAGCATTGGCTTGAAGCAATCGAAAAAGAATTGAAATCCTTGAGAAAGCACAAAGTTTGGGAACTAACAGAACTACCAAAAGACTCTGCCCCAATTGCTTGTAAGTGTGATTCAACTGGACTATGTTACAAGTGGAAGAAACCTAGCGGACATTTTGACCAAGCCACTGGGGAGAAACCTACACGAACTTCATCGTTCGAGACTCTTAAACGGCGAAGTAATCCATAAAGAAGGGATCACTTCGAGGGAGGAGATTGCTGGACCGTGACAGCGGACGGTTGGCTCGGCAACTCTGGAGCTGACGTCACTTCCTGTTGACGTAACCCTGCAAGCGGCGTCGCTACGCGACTTATTCTCTTTCTCCATGTGTTTACCATTTAATCTATATATAATCCTTTTACCTTGTAGTTAATTAAATAATAATTAACGTTGAGCTCTGTGTGTAATCAATTGGAATACAACAGTTTCACTAAACATACGGGCAGTAGTGTGACGGCCTCGGCAACCGCGAGCTGAGAGAACACCTCACTACGCATGCGCGGGCGGCATCCGGGACTCTGGCCACGCGCATCGTTCAACAACAAGGCTTGCTTCCAACGGCCGTTACTTCTTTTCTCTTTATATATTTCTGGCTTTAAATAAATTAATTTATTTAATAAAAATAATTATAATTTTATCACAGCGGCCTTTCCGCAAGCCACACCAACACGAACGCAACCATCCCACATATATGTGTGTGCTCATATCTCCCTTTGTTTGTCTTCTTGTGCTGCTTCAATTAGAATATGATAATACGAAGCTTGTAACTAATATTATTGTAAAATCGTCGGCTATCAATAAAATTCAGGTATTCCATTGACAATGTGTTGTTGTTTCCTATCCCCTTGTGTAAAGATTACACGAATTTCATAAGTTAAACTCATGGAATGTGGTGTAGGGGTGCAAATTTCGTTGATCATGGCACCATGATCCAGGTAAACTTTGGTGAAAGTATGACTTTGCTTTTGTGACATATTTCAAGTTGCTTTGTGTCAAGAGTCAGAGAGGGGATTCCATTGACACTGTGGTGTTGTTTCCTATCTCCTTTTGTAAAGATTAAACGAATTCATGAGTTAAACTCATGGAATGGGATGTAGGGGTGCAACTTTCGTTGATCATGACACCATGATCCAGGCACACTTTGGTGAAAGTCTGACTTTGCCATTGTGATATATTTCAAGTTACTTTGTGTCAAGAGCCAGGGAGAGGACTCCATTGACAATATGTCTGACTGTGGAAATAGCAGCAACATTTATTTTAATTATGATGCAGTAGCGCGCCATCTGTTATGAAAATTCGAAACTATAATAGACGTGTGCGATTCTTTTACAAATTAAACAATTTATACTGCCTTTACTACAATGGAAAATGAAATGGGAGGGCCTGGCTCATTAGTGGTGAACCCTTCAAGCGGATTCGCCTGTTTAATCTACCACACCGCTGTCATATTGCATTGTTAGGAAAATCGAAAAATTCAACAGAACAGCGGTATGGCAGATTAAACTGGCAAAACCGCTGGGTGGGTTTACCACTGATGAGCCAGGCCCTCCTATTAATTTTTTCCATTGCAGTAAGGAGAGTATAAATTGTTTTATTTTTAAAAGAATCCTACACGTCTATAATAGTTTCGAAGTTATTTTAATCCCAAACGTTCCTTAAAGGGCTGTTGATTAGTTCGACATCCAAATATTCACCAAACGTCGTCAAATATGATATAACGATTAACATACCTTAAGAAAAATGCATCTCTTTATCGTGCAACTGAAAGTTTCTGATGGCTTGCGCCATCTATCTGAATAAATATCAACTATTCTCGTTGATTTTTAATTATTCCAGGATTGGCCAAATACCCATTCATGATTAATCTGACAAAAGTTAATACTTTTGCGGGTTATCACACAAAAAACAATAAACTAGGGTCTACAGTAAGAGTAACTTAAACACAGAAAAAGGTACACTCAAGAGTACAATACTAACAACAAAAAGGAGATAAAAACAACTCACGATTTGTTAAATAAAATAAAACAGTACTTAGCTTTATTGTAGCGTTGGCAGGGAGCGGACCGGGGTTTCACAGGTATGCGAGGAGAAACACCAGACAAGCACACAGAGAACGCTTTAAGCATCTCAACTCGAACACCACTCCACGACTCCCCGCATTCCGTTTCAACCCTCTTTTATGTACAAACATGGCCACATTCGTCCAATGAGAAGGCGTGGGAGATCAGTTCACTTAACAAATAAACAACATACTTTCCGCATAACTGAGATTAAAACTGCTATGTTTGTCAAATAATTTGACAAATCAAGAAAAGCTAGCCACGGACGCGTTTCGGGCTGTTGGCCCTCATCAGCGTCGTGCAAGCTGTAAAGATGTGGCATCGAGTACAAAGTAGAAGAAACTCCTTCAACAAAGAAACGAACTCGCGAATCCCCATCAGATTCAACATCACGTAGACAAAATACACCGAGAATGGAAGTTGTCTCACAGCATAATGAAAACGATGTCTCCATGAACGAGGTAACTGAAGTCCCTCAAAAAACGTCCGCAACTACCCCTCCTCAGTAGGGTTCCAATCCCGGTACATATTTTCAATCCCGGGATTCGGGATTGCTTTTTTCTCAAACCCGGGATATCCCGGGATTAAAAAACATTTCCGTCTTTCTACGCCAAGAGGTATATCGTTTCGTTCGTTATATTTTTCTTTTTTTCTTTTATATAGTGCCAATGACGTGGCACTTACTTCGATGAAAACAACCTGAAAGCCATATATTTTGCGCCTGCTTATGAACTAAATCATTGCTTTTGGGTTACATTTTGAAATTATCTGTCAATTACTGTACACACATCTGTAAAACAATTACTGTTCTTGGAACTCTTAGACCACATCTTTTAATGCAGTGTTGGGCAGTAATCTATTCAAAGTAATACATTACCTTGTAATTACGATTACTTTGCAATGCATTACTTTGCAAAAAAAAATTAATTGCATTAGAATGTAAACATAATTACTCGTAATTCTATATATAATGATAGCAATTGTGATTAAAATCACTTGTAATTGTAATTATAGCAAATGTAATCATGATTATTTGCAATTGTGATTATAGGAAATGTAATCATTATTGCATTTTGCCCAACTATGTATTAATGTTTAGAAAGAAGACAGCGCCGTTTTAAAAACCATGAATTACTTTATTTTAAGGATAAAAATTCAATTTCGAGAAATATTTGAGCGTAGGAAAGATAATTTGTCAAGAGTGTCATCATGCAAACTAGAACGTATCTTATTGCATAGGTATCCAGAGGAGGAGAAGACTCTTTCCGATTCCACAGACGTTGGAGGAATTGTCAGAAAGTATTGATACACACTCTCTAAATGGGGTCCTCGTTTGCCTGACTGAGCAGCAATATTAAGTTCGTGGTTAATCATAGTTGAGTAGGATGCGGAGTCTGGTGTAGGTATTGCAATTGAAGTTGAAGAGGCAGCCTCAATAGTTTCTTGCAATCGGCGCTCAATTGTAAGATGGTCATTCGATTGTAATGGCTCATGGCGTCCTTGTAAACTCCGAGGAAGTTGAGAATTATCAGCCTGAATTCTTACTTCGGCCATTCGTTCCTGTAACGGTTTAAGACGCAAAAGCCATTTCACGCTAAAGTCTTTGACCATCTTCTTTTTTTCTAACTGTGCTTGCGGATTGTGCAGATATTGGAGGACTAAAGATGTTTTATTGCATCGCTCTTCTAAAATTCTCTTTTGAAAAGATTTTTGCAGATCTTTGCTGAGAGAATGAGATTGTGCTTGCAGCTCCTCTAGAAGAAACTTTACTGTTGCTTCTGCAGTCAAATGTTTAAATGTCAAAAAAGCTAGCGAGGGTTTCACAAATGAACATCAGAGCAGTGCGTTCATGATGACCCATGCATACAGAGTACAGGATGGAGAGTATAAACCTAGATTTTAAAAAATATATATAAAACAATTTGGAACCCAGATAAGAGGTAAGTGGCGGGTCCATGTTACACGCAGGTCCGCCACAAAAATAAAGGGATGCCGCTACTATCTAAGAAGCCACTATTTGCATGTCAACAAAAACTGGGGCCCCCTCCATGTATACTGCTGCATACTCTCATTCTAGAGGCTGCCATTTTGGAAAGATCTTGCAGAATAACCCTTCGTTATTAGTGCATGAAAATAATTTCAAATCTCTCAGAAAAAAAAAAAGACCCGAAATGCAGCTGTATAAACAAAACGTCAAAAGTGTGCTATCTCATCATCTGTTTGATTACCAAAATGCTAGATAAGAAAAATATATTTTTGCGCTGGTTTTCATTTACAAACCAGTAATCGTGGGATTTTTCGAGCAGAATCCCGGGATTTCGGGATCATTATTTGGCTCCGGGATTGGAGGCCCTACTCCTCAGGTTAACGAAGAAAACATTGATGAAGATGGTCCTTGGACAACAGTTACACATGCAAAAAAGCCAAGAATACCACCTGTAATAGCAGAAAATGTAACAGACTGGAAGTTGCCCTGCCAAGAGCTGAAAGACCTGTGCACAGATAAATTCCAATGCACGATCTCAGGAAATAAGCACATTATCAAGGCCAAAAATATTTCAGACTTCAAAAAAATCAGGGAATATGTTCAAAACAATGGCGGCTACTCTTATAGACTTCAAGAAGAAAAACCGCTCAAAGTGGTATTAAAGGGCGTGACAACAGCCTACAAGACTGAAGATATAGCAATAGAACTTGCAACAATGGGCTTTGCTGAGACCTCTGTGAAGAGACTTCATAGACAATCAACTAAAAGGCCAATGAATTTAGTACTGGTAGAATTACCGAAAAATGAACATAACAAGAAAATTTACGGAATAACTGAACTTCTCTATCAGAAAATTGCAGTAGAATCTTTCAGAACAACAAACCGTGTGACTCAATGCTTCAACTGCAGGGTTTCGGGCATGGTCAACTTAACTGCTTCCTGCAACCAAAATGCGTCAAGTGTGCCGAGGAGCACCATTCGAAGGACTGCCCAAGAAAGTCAAGACAACTTCCCTCAAAGTGTGCAAACTGCGAAGAAGCGCACACAGCCAATTACCGCTGATGCCCTAAGTTTCCAAGAGTACATCAGCAACAGCCAAGATACCCTGGTCAGTACAAACCTAACAACCCAATTCCGATTTCAAAAAGATCAGAAACACTGCCGAAAATTGTAGAACAACAAAACCAAGGCAATGCTGGGGTTGTGACAAGAAAAACTTCTCGTTCTGAAACTAAGGACCTGTGTGAAAAATTGATGCAAATAATCAAAACAAACCTACAATGATTTGCAAATTACATTTTAAAATTATTGCTTGGAATTGTAACGGAATCAGATCAAAGAAAGAGGAATTATTGCAAATTTTAGAAGATAACTCAATAGACATTGCTCTTCTCAGTGAAACTCACCTTAAACCCTCAAATGATATAAAGTTCAGGAACTATCAAACCATTAGAACTGACCGAATTACAGGAAAGGGTGGGGGAACAGCCATCATTATAAAATCCTTTTTTAAATATAAAAATATGCTGATTCATACTTAAAACTTTGAAAATACTTGAATTTTGATAAAACCAGATGGAAAAACCCTCTTGCAAATCAAAGCAATTTATAAGAAGCCTGATGCACCATTATTGGAAGAAGATTTGAACCAACTGATAAAACACAACCACGCAATAATCGTTGCAGGAGACTGGAACTCCAAACACCCTCTTTGGGGATCAAGGACTTCTAATAGCAGTGGAATCGTGCTGCACAATTTCTCTGAAAGAGAAAGCCTCGACATTGTCGCACCTTCGTCACCCACGCATTACAGTCCACTCGGCAATCCCGATTTCCTAGACTTCGCTGTTTTTAAAAACATTCCCTGGACCCCAAAGGCCAGAACCACCGACGATTTATCATCTGACCATCTCCCTGTAATATTTGAATTGAATTGTCCAAAGGATGAATTCACAACCCAGCTCAACCGAGATAACTAATTGGGTTCATTTTCAACAAGATCTAATCTCCACCACGCCCCCCAGACTCCACTTGAAAACTGAAGTAGACATTGATTCAGCAGTTGGAATTTTAAACGAGAAATTTAATAATAGCTACTCGAAAAACACCATAGTCTCATTTTCCAAATTAATAAAGAACCCAAAAACCAAAGCCTTAATAAGGGAGAAAAATAAAGCTAGGAAAAGATGGCAATCAACCTGGGATCCAGCTCATATATATATTTATTTAAATTTAAAAAGATGCATATATTGGATTTCTTATTATTATTATTATTATTATTTTTTTATTGTTCCAATATATGCATCTTTTTTAAATATAATTTTAATTATGGATTGCCAAATCTTCAAAAATATATATATATATATAGAGCTACTTACCTCAATCTTCAAGGAAAGGTAAATCAAGCCCTTGAAGCAGAGAAATCTGAAAATTGGAACAGTTTTTTTCAAGCAAACTTGAATCGAGCCCAAAAGACTTCTGGAAAAAAAAACAAAACCCACAAAACAAAATTCTGCACCTCAACTACCAGAAAATTAGTCATTCAGGCATCCTGAAAAATCATAAAACGGGTAGTTAAGGCCATAATTGCGTGAGACCGCGACACAATGTGAAAAAATAGTACAAATGTGATATTGTACTGGGATAAGGTGCATAAATTAAGAAAAAGGCATCTCCTTATTGTGCAACTGAAAGTTGCTGACGGCTTGCGCCATCTATCGGAATAAATATTAACTATTCTCATTGATTTTTAATCATTCCAGAACATACCGCTATGTTTTAGAATGTTCGACACTTTTTTATGAATTGATGTTGCGTAGGTTCCCAACCCGACACTAAAACTTCCTTCTACTGTCCCTCGGGCAACTTCCTTGTTTAGGAATCCACTCGTGGCAATTTTATTGTTGATGCTGAATGGGCATTGTTCCATCTGGGCTTTATTGAAATATCCCAACTGCGCCGTCAATTCACACGGAGTCGGCAAGTAACCAAGAGAGAGATCCTCTCTCTAAGGCCGCTTGCTGAACCATAGCCATTTTAACAACATCAACGCAAGCATTCCAATCGATGTTCAGCCGTAAGATATACACTTATGGACAAAACTTAAGGAAGTTGTACCTTTTAGCATTTTATATTGGGATTCAGACAATAACTTTGAAAGATACACTCATGGACAAAACTTAAGGAAAGTTTACCTTTGGGATTCAGACAATAACTTTGAAAGATACACTCATGGACAAAACTTAAGGAAATTGTACTTTTTAGCATGTATATCGGGATTCAGACAATAACTCTGAAAGATACACTCATGTACAAAACTTAAGGAAATTTTATCTTTTAACATTTTATATTGGGATTCATACAAAAACTATGAAAGATACACTCAAGGACAAAACTTAAGGAAGTTGTAACTTTTAGCATTTTATATTGGGATTCAGACAATAACTCTGAAAGATACACTCATGAACAAAACTTAAGGAAGTTGTACTTTTCAACATGTAATCAGTATTCAGACAATAACTGAAAGATATGACAGTGACCTTTATTGAAGACATACGAGATAACCAAGTGTGAACAAAATTGCCTTTGTCTTCTTTAAAAGACAGGTTACTAGCAACATCAAAGACTTTCGGCTTCCTTAGGTTTTGTTTATGGTTGTAAAGCACAGAAAATTTCTGAAAAGGTTCATGGCAGTGTATATATGTGCAGATTAAATTTCTTTAAAAAAACATATATTATAAACAAAACTCAAATAAATTTAGAGCTCTTATGCATGAGATATCAATAGGCATCATATAATTTTATGTATATGAATACCTGAATAAATAAACTCCATGCTTTTAATGTTTATTAATGTTGACACTAAAAATAATATCACAATATACTGTATATATATATATATGAAAAAAGAAAAAGGCATCTCCTTATCGTGCAACTGAAAGTTGCTGATGGCTGAGCGCCATCTATCGGAATAAATATCAACTATTCTCGTTGATTTTTTTATTCCATAATTGGCCAAATACCCATTCTTGATTAATCAAGAAAAGCTAACCACGGACGCGTTTCGGGCTGTTGGCCCTCATCAGCGTGGTGCAAGCTGTACCTCAAAGACCAAAAAAATTGGTCATTAAGGCATCCTGAAAAATCATGAAACGGGTAGTTAAGGCCAGAATTGCGTGAGGACTCTACACAATGTGAAAAAATAGTACAAATGTAACAATGTTACATTTGTACTATTTTTTCACATATATATATATATATTTAAAATATGGCTTATTTTGGATTGTAATAAGATTATTTATTAATCCGATATTTCGATGGACCAATCTTCCATCTTTTACGAGGTATTTTGCCGTGAAGCACGTAGCAGGTCGCGTGCTTCATAAAAAAAAAAACCTCGTAAAAGATGGGAGATTGGTCCATCGGAATATCGGATCAATAAATAATCTTATTACAATCCAAAATAAGCCTTATTTTTGAAATATACATATATTATAAATTGCCCTATATTCAGAATATATATATAAATATACTAAATATAATGTCAGAAATGCAGCATCTTAGTACACTTTTATTTTTTAGCAAATCTTTATTGTCTTAGTAAAGTCTGATACAGCTTTTTTTGTTGTTCTGCGAAACGCCAAAAAGTGACAACAACAAATCAATGATGATTTTATTTATTTATTTATTTAACAGTTGGGAGAGACACGCCATATCCACAATTTGGATAATTGCGTGTATATTTTAAATTATATACAATTAATACAATTGAACATTGGAAATCATTAAAATTAAACGTTCAATGTCAAATTTTACATATAGCAATTATAAGTAGTAGCTTGAAATATGTACAGTCAACGCTTTCGCCTCAAAATATACATCCTGCAGAATCTATTAAACTTGATGTATTGGTCTTTATTGCAAGCAGCTTGTTTTGTATTAGTCAGGTAAAGTTGGTTTTCTTCCCTTAGATCAGAAGTTAATGGACAGTCTATCAGAAGATGTTCAGGGGTTTGTTGTTCGTTTCCACATGTGCATGCAGGTGAACCAATTTTGCCAATTCTAAACAAATATGCGTTGAAGTCACCATGTCCAGTAAAAAATTGAACGTTATAGAAGTTGGGTTGAACATAGTTAGGAATTCTTGAAGTATCAAAGAATCCCTTGAAATTATCATTGGCACCTCCTTAGTATTCCTCAAATTTCTGGTTTATAAAATTAGATATCATTTTTCTTTTAGTTGGATCTGATTTTTTGTATCCAATATTAATTTTTAGTATATTTGTTTCAATAAAATCCGTGAGCTTTGGTGTTCTAGCAACAATATGAGTACAGTTTGAAGATGTTGAATTATAAACCTGTGTACTGTGCTTCAAAATTTTGTACTGCAGAGAGTTTAATTTATCTTTGACTTTTTTGGGTATAAAGTTGTACCAGATCGTGGAACCATAAGTTAGTGAACTTCGAAACAGTGTCTTATAGAGTTCTATTCTTCTTTTACTGTCCAGTCCCCATGCTTTCCCGGTTAATCCAATTAGGTATCCACTAGCTCTATTTGTCTTAGTAATAATCTCATCAATATGGGGCACAAAATCCAATTTGTTTTTATTTCTATGATTTTTAAAAGTTATTCCCATAATCTTCAGTTTTTCTACCCGATTGGCAGTGATAGTGTTAGGAATTTTTGCAGCTATTTTGCTATTAAACAAGTATAAGATTTTCGTTTTCTCTTCAGATACGGTCAACTTATTGTTCCCACACCAGTCTAATATTCTCCCCATGACCTTTCCTGTTGTATTCCGAAGTTCTGTCAAGTTGTTTCCCCAACATATCACAGTTAAATCATCCGCATAAGCAATGATTTCACTGTTTGATTCTGAATAGTTATTCAATAAATCGTTTAGAATAATATTCCATATTGTAGGGGATGATGATAACCTGCGTCTTGCAGATTAACATTTTCATAGAAACATATATATATATACATATTTATTGCTAGCTATATATCACCATCTTCTCTCTTCAAATCTCACAGGAGGTCTCCTCGCTCGAGGTGGGTTCCGCCTTAGGACAGGACCCTCCTCTTTCAAGGCCTCGGGGTCCAGCGAGCGAAGAGCCTCCAATGACTTTCCATCGTCTGTATCACTCTGAACCTCTGAATCTTGATCCGACCGCTGGCTAGTTAGTCCTGGCGACATCGACTCCATATAACCTCTGTCTCGTACAACCTCCGAGATTATGGCACTGGGACTTGCTCCTCTTGAGTGCTCGGGTTGACGCTCTCCATCTCCACTCTCATCTTCCTCACCATTCCTCCACCTTTTTCTAATTTGATCCCTGTGATAGGCCTTTACCTGTCCGTGGATCAAAATGGTGTAGACTCTAGTTCCCTTCTTGCCCACAATTTTTCCTGGGATCCATTTATCACCACCTCTAAAGTTTTTACACCACACTAAATCATCTATCTGGAATTCTTCCAAATGGGTTCGCCGATCATACTTCATTTGCCTGGCTTGCTGGTCCCTAACTCTAGATGCCAAGCTGGGATGTATCAACGACACTCTGGTTCGAAGCGCACGCCCAATAAAGAGCTCTGATGGAGTCTTTCCCGTTGTCACATGCGGGGTGCTTCGATATGCCAGAAGAACTTTTGACAAGGTGTCTTGAATGGTGTCCCCAATTTTCCTTTTATTTTTATCCAGGGCAGTCTTAATTGTTCTAACCGCTCTTTCAGCCAAGCCATTACTTTGCGGGTGGTACGCCGGGATCAATGTTTGTTTAATTCCATTTCCTTCCAGAAAACCTTTCATTTCACTCCCAGTAAACTGAGGTCCATTATCAGATACAAGTTCCTCCGGTAACCCATAGGAAGAAAAAAGTCGCCGTAGTTGCTCAATGGTTTTGCGTGTCGTGGTCTCTCTCATTGGGATGGCTTCGATCCACTTTGAATGACTATCTACTACTATTAATAAATTAATGTTTTCCTTATTTGCAAAACCAATGTGAATTCTTTGCCAAGGTCTGGTTGACCATTTCCAGGGTTGCCATTTTCCTTTATTTGGCCCATCCTGGGATTGCTGACAGCTTCTGCACTTATTTACCAAAAACTCGATTTGGGTATCTAGATTTGGCCACCAAAAATGTGATCTTGCTACAGCCTTCATTTTGTTCATACCGGAATGAGTCTCATGAAGACAGTTCAACATTTTTATTCTGAGAGATGGTGGAATGACAACTCTCATTCCCCAAACCAAACACTCCCCATCTACAGTTAGCTCAAGTTTCCTTTGAAAATAAGGTCCTAGGTGATCAGCCACCTTTTCAGGCCAGCCTTGCTGAGTATAAAATTTGGCCAATGAGAGCACTTCGTCTTTTTCAGTTTCCGTGGCAATTTCCTCTGCTGTGATCGGCAATTCTTCCACAAAGGATAAAGCATAGACATTATTTAATCTTGGAATTTCTTCACAGCCCACAGGAAAACGTGACAGAAGATCTGCATTCCCATGGTCTTGAGTTCTTCGAAATTTAATATCGTAAGTATAAGCTGACAAAATAAGCGCCCAACGCTGCAATCTTGAAGTAGATAAGGTGGGGATTCCTGATCTTGGGCCCAAAATGGTCACCAATGGCTTATGGTCTGTAATAAGAATAAATTTTCTTCCATAAATAAATTGATGAAACTTGGTAACTCCATATATAATGGCTAGAGCCTCCTTCTCAATCTGAGAATAATTTTGTTCTGCTTCCGATAAAGTCCGTGAGGCAAACATAATCGGTCTCTCCTGGCCTTCTATAATATGTGACAACACAGCGCCCACTCCAATCTGCGATGCATCAGTGGCCAAACACAATGGCAAAGTCGTATCATATGGGACTAGCACCCTCTCAGAGGTAATGCTGTTCTTGCACTTGTCAATGGCCTCTCCACATTCCTTTGTCCAAACCCAAGGACGTTTTTTGTGAAGAAGCTCATGAAGAGGCTTCAAAAGCTCTGGCAAATTGGGTATGAACTTCCCATAAAAGTTAACTAAACCAAGAAATGACCTTAATTCAGAGATATTCGTAGGCGTTTTGGCCTTCTGTATTGCTTGTACCTTATGATCTAAAGGTCTGATGCCCTCTCCCGTGACAAGATGTCCTAAATATTCAATTTCTTTTTGCAAAAATAGGCATTTTTCTTTCTTTAGTTTGATATTATACTTCGCCAAGCGAGCAAATATAGTCTTCAACAACGCCAGATGTTCTTCAATTGATGCTGTGGCTATAAGGACATCATCAATATAACAAATTACGCCTCCTATACCCGACAAAACCCTATCCATTACAGATTGAAAATAACTGGGCGCATTTGCCAATCCAAATGGCATTCTCTTAAACCTGAACAGCCCTTTATGAGTATTTATCGTTAGTAACGGTCGGGTGCCTGCGTCCACCTCTAATTGCAGATAAGCGTTCCTCAAGTCCAATTTAGAAAAGTATTTTCCCTTGGCGAATGTGGAGAATAAATCTTGCTGTGTGGGAAGGGGATAGGCCGCAGTGTCCAAATATTTATTTAGAGTTACCTTGAAGTCGCAGCAAATTCTGATCTCTTTATTTTTCTTCGGCACTACAACCACTGGAGTGGCCCATTTACTGCTCGCCACCTCACATAGATAACCCTTAGCCACCATTTTGTCTAATGCTTCAGTAACTGCTGGCCTAATGGCGAAAGGCACCGGACGAGCCTTATGGAAAATTGGGTTCACATCACACATGTTTACTGAAAATGTGAAACCTTTTATTGGTTCAGTTGTCTCCACAAATAAGGCTTGATTTTCCTTCAAAATTTCCTCAATGGTAATTTCCACAGGCATATGTTTTACCGCGAAACAGCCCAATTTCAATCTATTTATCCATTCTCTTCCCATCAACGCCCTCTTTTCTCCTTTCACCACCAACGCTCTAAGTTTGTAAGTAATATCTTGACACTCCACTTTGACATTGATTTTACCCAGAATGGGTACCACGGTACCATCATAAGTTCCTACAATAATACTCGCTTTTTCCAATTTCAAGTGTTGAAGACTATTTTTAAAATCCTTTTCTGATATCAGTGTTAGACCACTACCCGTATCCATTTCAAATTTAATAAAGTTTCCTTCTACTTTTAACTCCATCAGATAGGGAGGGTCACTTGAGGCAAAATTAATTTTATACTCAGGTATCGTCACGCTTATAATTTTCTGGACATACTCTTCCTCCTCTTCTTGGTCTCCTATCTGATGTATATTTCCCGGCTGATTCTGATGTTGCCTTAGATTTCTTCTACTGCTCCAACATATTGAGGCAATGTGTCCTTTTTTATTACACTTAAAGCATATCGCCTCCTTAAATCTACATGGTTCTTTGTGCGGTTTACCACAATGTTTACATTTGCCATTCTGGAAATTTGATTCAACCTTGCGTTCAATCCTCAACTTATCTACACAATCTTCACCCTGCTCCAAATGGAATAATTTTGTATTTTTCTCAGCCGCTTCCATAGATAATGCTATCTCAATTAATTTAGCTAAAGAAATGTCACCCTCCGGCAAAATTCTATTTTGTATTTTGGCATTATATAACCCACAAACCATTTTATCACGTAAAGAATCCTCCAGAAAATTTCCAAAGTTGCATGAGGAAGCCAAACGCTTAATTTCCACCAAGTAATCCGAGATGCTTTCTTCCTTTAATTGCATTCTTTAAAAAAAAATGAACCTCTCTACTACAATTGAGCGCTTTGGAGAGAAGTGCCTTTTCAAGATAACTATTAGGTCATCAAAAGTTTTATTTTTAGGTAGAATAGGACTGCACAAATTCTTCAAAACACCATAGGTTTTACTTCCCATTTATTTATTTATTTATTTAACAGTTGGGAGAGACACGCCATATCCACAATTTGGATAATTGCGTGTATATTTTAAATTATATACAATTGAACATTGGAAATCATTAAAATTAAACGTTCAATGTCAAATTTTACATATAGCAATTATAAGTAGTAGCTTGAAATATGTACAGTCAACGCTTTCGCCTCAAAATATACATCCTGCAGAATCTATTAAACTTGATGTATTGGTCTTTATTGCAAGCAGCTTGTTTTGTATTAGTCAGGTAAAGTTGGTTTTCTTCCCTTAGATCAGAAGTTAATGGACAGTCTATCAGAAGATGTTCAGGGGTTTGTTGTTCGTTTCTACAAGTGCATGCAGGTGAACCAATTTTGCCAATTCTAAACAAATATGTGTTGAAGTCACCATGTCCAGTAAAATATTGAACGTTATAGAAGTTGGGTTGAACATAGTTAGGAATTCTTGAAGTATCAAAGAATCCCTTGAAATTATCATTGGCACCTCCATAGTATTCTTCAAATTTCTGGTTTATAAAATTAGATATCATTTTTCTTTTAGTTGGATCTGATTTTTTGTATCCAATATTCATTTTTAGTATATTTGTTTCAATAAAATCCGTGAGCTTTGGTGTTCTAGCCACAATATGAGTACAGTTTGAAGATGTTGAATTATAAACCTGTGTACTGTGCTTCAAAATTTTGTACTGCAGAGAGTTTAATTTAGCTTTGACTTTTTTGGGTATAAGGTTGTACCAGATCGTGGAACCATAAGTTAGTGAACTTCGAAACAGTGTCTTATAGAGTTCTATTCTTCTTTTACTCTCCAATCCCCATGCTTTCCCGGTTAATCCAATTAGGTATCCACTAGCTCTATTTGTCTTAGTAATAATCTCATCAATATGGGGCACAAAATCCAATTTGTTTTTATTTCTATGATTTTTAAAAGTTATTCCCATAATCTTCAGTTTTTCTACCCGATTGGCAGTGATAGTGTTAGGAATTTTTGCAGCTATTTTGCTATTAAACAAGTATAAGATTTTCGTTTTCTCTTCAGATACGGTCAACTTATTGTTCCCACACCAGTCTAATATTCTCCCCATGACCTTTCCTGTTGTATTCCGAAGTTCTGTCAAGTTGTTTCCCCAACATATCACAGTTAAATCATCCGCATAAGCAATGATTTCACTGTTTGATTCTGAATAGTTATCATCCCCTGCCTCCTCCAATATGAGATACTGTTCCAATCGTTCATAAAACGTTTCAAAAGTTTCAGTTTCTTCATTATATTCCTTAAATTGGTAACTAGCCATTTTATTTCACTTTTTTTTTAAAATTTGCATCCTAAAACTTTGCAATTTTAGTCTTTTAAAAATAACTTTCAATTATATGCAAAAAATCAAAAATAATTTCTAAAAATATTTACTTCAAAATTCGAGGGTACTTACTCTTATATCCTCGTCGCCAAATGCAGCATCTTAGTACACTTTTATTTTTTAGCAAATCTTTATTGTCTTAGTAAAGTCTGATACAGCTTTTTTTGTTGTTCTGCGAAACGCCAAAAAGTGACAACAACAAATCAATGATGATGATAACCTGCGTCTTGCAGATTAACATTTTCATAGAAACATATATATATATACATATTTATTGCTAGCTATATATCAAGAAATCTCTTCTGTACACAGTTCTATGTTCTCGTTAAGATTCCAGAGCTTCATTTGTCCTTAGAATGTTTAAACTCTTACATAAAATTATTTTTCTTTTCTCTTTCACTAATAATGATAAATGAACAATTATGATGTAAATATATGATGACAATGTTCTTTATTTTCTCTCTTTCTCCTTGTTAATATCTTATGACTATTCTTTACGCCCTAAAATTATTGCAAATATGTATAGACACAAATGTAGAAACATACATGTATGACAGCGTAAGTGTCCCCAGGGGGACATAGGGCTTTAAAATTGAAATAAATACTAAATATATAAAATGAAAGACATTTATGGTCATTACATCTATACATTGAAATCTAACTCGATTGACATTATGTTGTTTTATATATAAACTGAATAAATTGATTCTATATATATACAAGTATATATGTTTTTAATTTTTCTAATATTGAGCACTAAAACAGTATCTCAATATATAATGCATGTATACTAAATAAAAGAAGATATTTCTGGTCATTACGTTTCAACAATAAAAACTGACTCGATTTACGATTACATTTCAATAAATATTTATATTTGAATTATGTTCTCTAGACAGAAATGGATTTCCTCGACGTGTCAAACCGATTAGAACACGCAGGACCATTACATGGTGATAAACAATTTCTTCAATCGATTTGCAAGAATAGAGAGACGATCTGTGGATTCTTCATTCTCAGATCATCCTCTTTGTGGTGCAGAGTTCTTTCTCTACAGCATTCAGTATATTGATATAATCAAAATATAAATATTTGAGCCATTTATAATTGTCTTTAGCTGAAGACATAATAAATGATGTTGTTGTTGTTGTGTCCAATGAAGAGCCTCAGATGTCTCCATACATCTCTATCACAGCAGTCGCAATGTTCAATATCTTGGGTATGTAAAGGTGCTGCTCTGGGTCCATGTCATTTTTTGCGGCCATTTCTGGGCATGAGAATATGTGTGTAGGTGTTAGTTCCACACCAGGACAGTTGTTGCATGTCCTATAGGTTCTTGTGCCATCTGGATGTATTGTCATTCCTTTATAATGTTTCGTTCTTAAGTCTTTTAGTTCTTAAGTCAAATATGCTGAGCTAGCTAATCTATTTTACGCGCAGGAAGAAGTGATGTGGGAGTAAAAGAAAACATGCTGTGGCAATATGCAACTTTGTTTTCAGCTGGACTACATGAATAAAACTCTCTCCAACTAGTCAGCTGGACGGCCCGGGTAGTTATTGATCTGCGCTTCCTGGGTTATAGATATATCTATATATATAAAATTGAATGTCTGTCTGTGTGTGTCCTCTATGGATTCAAAAACCATACATCCAATCGCCGTGAAATTTTGGGATATTATTAGGTGTATCCCCGGAAAGGTTTACGAAAAATAATTTCTTGAATATCTTAAATATCCTTAGAGTTATTTGCAGATTTGTAGCTTTAACTCGCAAGCAGCGCCACCTTGCGACAGAGATAGGCTTAGGTCTGCCCCCACCGAGAAAATTTAGTCCGGCCGCCGGCCAAAGTTCCCACCGACCAATCAGAGGGATCCCCGGAATCTCCCCCCCCCCCCTCCGGCCGCCGGCCGGTTGTTGGACAGTCCAAGTTCCCACCGACCAATCAGAGGGATCAGGAGGTCCTGGCGCGCGGGGGCAGAGTTGGTGACACAGCTGTGAAAAGTAGACAAGAAAAAAGCCTCGCGGGTGACCTCCGGGAACTACGTCCTTCTTCCATAAACGACCATGATTCGGGTATTTTTCAAGGGACCGGGAAAATATGTTCACTAGATAAAACGATGATTTTGTAATGTAGAAAATTAGGAAAGACAAATTCAGGTTGACACGGCACACAGGGACCGGGAAAAAATGTTCACTTTATCGAGAGATTCAAATTTACGAGTTTCAAATTATCAAAATATATCTTTTTTTTTATAAGTTTATAGAGAAATGTTTTAACAAATGTTCGTTAGACAAACCTTTACTCGGGTAAAACCTCGGGCGAAGCCGGGTACATCCGCTAGTATCTATAGATATAAAATTGAATGTCTGTCTGTGTGTGTGTGTGTGTCCTCTATGGATTCAAAACCATACATCCAATCGCCGTGAAATTTTGGGATATTATTAGGCATATCCCCGGAAAGGTTTACGAAAAATAATTTCTTGAATATCTTTAATATCCTTAGAGTTATTTGCAGATTTGTAGCTTTAACTCGCAAGCAGCGCCACCTTGAGACGGAGATAGGCTTAGGTCTGCCCCCCCGTCCGGTCGCCGGCCATTGGACAGTCCAAGTTCCCACCGACCATACAGAGGGATCAAGAGCCCCCCCCCCACCCCCGTCCGGCCGCCGGCCAATCAGAGGGATCAAGAGGTCCTGGCGCGCGGGTGGCGGGTGACCTCCGGGAACTACGTCCATCTTCCATAAACGACCATGATTCTATTCCACTTATCGTGTATTTTTCAAGGGACCGGGAAAATATGTAGATAAAACGATGATTTTGTAATATAGAAAATTAGGAAAGACAAAATTCAGGATGACACGGCACACAGGGACCGGGAAAAAAATAATCACTTTATCGAGAGATTCACGACCATGATTTTATTCAACTTATCGAGTATTTTTCAAGGGACCGGGAAAATATGTTCACTAGATAAAACGATGATTTTGTAATGTAGAAAATTATGAAAGACAAAATTCAGGATGACACGGCACACAGGGACCGGGAAAAAATGTTCACTTTATCGAGAGATTCAAATTTACGAGTTTCAAATTATCAAAATATATCTTTTTTTTTAAATAAGTTTATAGAGAATTGTTTTAACAAATGTTCGTTAGACAAACCTTTACTCGGGTAAAACCTCGGGCGAAGCCGGGTACGTCCGCTAGTTTCTATATATAAAGTACTTGAATATGCTGAGATAGCTCGTCTATTTTCTGTGTAGAAAGAAGTGAAAGGTTCGAAATTTGATGTGTGACTAAGAGAACAAAGCTGCATATTGCCACAACATGTTTTCTCTTAATCACACATCAGATTTCGAACCTTTCAATTCTTCCTGCACATAAAATAGACGAGTTAGCACAGCATCTTCAAGTACCTTATATACATAAAGATATATTTATAACCCAGGGAGCGCTGAGCAGCAACTACCCGGGCTGTCTAGCTAACTAGCATGGACTAGAGCCAAGCTCTTTTAATCGCATTCTGAGTGGATTGGTGATCAGAACCAGTTAACCAGGAAGTTCCATGATCAAATCTTTCTTTATATAGAGAAAAGTGAGGCTTGTGATCTAAACAGAATGTTCTAGTACATAGAAACCAGGATATCCAAGGATTTCATCAGTAACTATATATATATATATATAAGAACATGAATATTCATTAAGAAAAAGGCATCTCCTTATCGTGCAACTGAAAGTTGCTGATGGCTTGCGCCATCTATCGGAATAAATATCAACTATTCTCGTTGAATTTTAATTATTGGCCTTAACTACCCGTTTCATGATTTTTCAGGATGCCTTAATGACCAATTTTTTGGTCGCTGAGGTACAGCTTGCACCACGCTGAATGGGTATTTGGCCAATTCTGGAATAATTAAAAATCAACGAGAATAGTTGATATTTATTCCGATAGATGGCGCAAGCCATCAGCAACTTTCAGTTGCACGATAAGGAGATGCCTTTTTCTTAGTTTATGCACCTTATCCCAGTACAATATCACATTTGTACTATTTTTTTCACATGAATATTCATGCTACAACACTTTCTTCAGAAAGCCTTTACATTTATTCAAATTGGTGCCAACGTTATTTAAAGAAAATAATCTGTAGCTTGCACTGATCATTTCTAATTCATGTGAATCAGTCGCAAGACTGATGTGCCTTTTCAATAGGCTCTACCCAAGGTGATCCATTCTTATTCTAATAGTTATCTGTTGCCTTGGTTGAATTGGTTGATTCATTATAGATTTTGATTGGGAAAATAAACCTGTGATTTTCTCTTTACTTCCTTATCCATATGTTGTTCACCTAATATAAATTAATCCGTTTTAGAATCTGTAATCAACTTCGAAGGCGAGTGAATATCCTCCTACATATTAGAAGATGGCATATATAAACAGAATACACCTATCCCCCGATTTACATGGTACTTGTTTTACACGTTTTCGCTTTTACACGGTTTTCCAAATAAGTTTTTTTTTTGTTTTTATCGCACTATACTAAATGCTACTGTGATTGAACACATGCGCTGTGTACACATCTCACGAGGAATCCCGAGCTTATGTGCTGACTTGCTGCACACGCACACTGTGTCTGTATTTCTTCGCATAGAAATTCCGCGAAAATTTTTAATTTTCGATATACACGTTTTTCTCAAGAACGTATCTACCGTGTAAATCGGGGGATAGGTGTATCCCAAAAGAGTATTAGAGCTCTCAGAAAATAGAACAGCTAGTTCAGCATTTTAAAGCACTTAATAGAAAGATATATTTTTAACCCAGGAAGCGCAGTTCACCAACTACCAGCTAACTAGTATGGACTAATACCAAGCACTTATAATTGGATTGCTGTGAGCGGAATGCTGAGCAGAATCAGTTGACCAGGAAGTTCCATGCTCAAATCTTTATCGAGAGAAAAGTGATGCTGGTAGTTCGAATTGGTGAAATTGCTGGGATAACCCTTGGATATCCTGGTTACTAGGTGCTAGGACACTGTCTAGAACACAAGTCTCATTTCTAATGGAATTTAGTAGTTTTTATAAACTTAAAAATAAATATGAAAAATGTACAATCTTTAAATATATTAATTTCAAAGTTCTAGAAGTGATGGCTAGCAACTGCTATATTTGTTTACATTTCGTTCATATATTTACGAATCGATATTAAATGGATATTTTCTTTTTGAATTATCAGTTTTTAATTCATTTCTGATGTTATTTAAAGTTTTTTATAGTGAAAATGTATAGATTCATTGAAAAATATTGGTTTTTAATTTATATTGTTTCTTAAATATTAAAAGCGAAAATTTGGCGGTTTGTATTTGATGAAATTTGAACGTCTTTGTAATTCACGATATCAAATCACTCTGAATATATATTTTTTCAAATCGGAATGGCTAGCATTACTTTTCCCACATAAAAATTGAAATGACCTTAGATAGAAAAGTATTTTCGTGGCTCCCTCTCTAATTATATATATCTGAATAAATACTACGCTGGCTAACCTAAACTTCACTTTAAAATATTTTAAATTTTATAAACTTATATTTCTCTAATATCTAGGCAAACTCTGCATCTATTTTGACATTTGAAGTGTATTTTTAAGATGTATTTATCTCATATCTCTAGGCATATTTTTCATCTATTTTGACGTCCGAAGTGTATTTTCAGGATGAATTTCATATATAGGATACCTTTGCATCTATTTTGACGTTTCAAGTGTCTTTTAAAATAGATTTCTCTCTTATCTAGGCAATATTTGCACCTATTTTGACGCCTAAAGTGTATTTTTATATGTATTTCTCATATATAGGAATATTTTGCATCTATTTTGACGTCTGAAGTGTATTTAAAATATGTATTTCTCCTATCTAGGCAAATTTTGCATCAATTTTGACGTCTGAAGTGTATTTAAAATATGTATTTCTCCTATCTAGGCAAATTTTGCATCTATTTTGACGTCTGAAGTGTATTTAAAAGATGTATTTCTCCTATCTAGGCAAATTTTGCATCTATTTTGACGTCTGAAGTGTATTTAAAATATGTATTTCTCCTATCTAGGCAAATTTTGCACCTATTTTGACGTCTGAAGTGTATTTTAAAGATGTATTTCTCTTGGCAAAACACTATAATCATGTCGGTATATATTCATCAATGAAGAAGCTCTAGAACCGGTTCACAGATGGCGTAGGTCAGGAGGAAACACGCAACCCGTGACATTGGGAGATTCCCACCTGTGCTGTACTAGTCACCATCGAGCATTCCATTTTTATTTCAAAGTGAAATAACATGACTTGTGAAAAATTTTTGTTAACTTTATATTAACTATATTAACTTCATAGTTCTATAAGTAATATTTATCATCATATTTCCAACGGAAACATTTGAATAACTTTTAGGTAGAAAGACTTTGTGTGGCCAATACAGAACCTTCTTTATAAAGAGAATGAAAAAGGTATACAGTTAAGCCTGTCTATAGCGCCCCCTCTTGGGACTCACCAAAATAGGATGCTATAGACAGGTCACTTTTAATGTAAAACGCATCTTTCTACGTATTTAAAATCGGGCGTTATAGAGAGAGAGGGGCGCTATAGTGAAGCATTGATACATCTCGATCTTATTGTACTTAGGAATCCATAATCCCTTCTGAAGCAAATGTGATTTTCTGAAACTGCCGTTAATGCCAAGTTGGATGTCTATCTAAAGTATAATACGTGGTATTAAACAAGAAATTTAATAAATTTCGTGAAGTATTGATACATCTCGTTGAAATCAATAAGTGCCTTTTGAAGCACATGTGTTATCATGAAACTTGGTGCCTAGGTTTAATGGCTATCTGAAGCATAGAGAAAGTACATGGAATAACAAGAAGAACTTCAATAAATTTGGTGAAGCATTGCTACATCTCGATCTTATTGCACTTAGAAATCAATGAGTACCTTTTGAAGCAAATATGATTTTCTGACACTGCCGTTAATGTCCATATTGAAAGGCATTCTAAAGTATAGAGAAATTACGTGAAATAGCAACAATAACTTGAATAAATTTGGTCGAGCATTGCTACGTCTCGATCTTATTGCATTTTGAAATCATTAAGTAGCTTTGGGGGGGGGGGGGGGGGGGCGCATGTATTATCCTAAACATGACCTAATGGCAAGTTGAAAGGCATTCTAAAGTATAGAGAAATTACGTGTTATAGCAACAATAATTTGAATAAATTTGGTCGAGCATTGCTACGTCTCGATCTTATTGCATTTTGAAATCATTAAGTACCTTTTGGGGGGGCACATATGTTATTCTGAAACATGACCTAATGGCAAGTTGAAAGGCATTCTAAAGTATATATAAATTACGTGAAATAGCAACATGAACTTCAATAAATTTTGTGAAACATTGCTACACCTCGATCTTATTGCACTTAGAAATCAATGAGTACCTTTTGAAGCAAATATGATTTTCCGAAACTGCCGTTAATGTCCAAGTTGAATGGATATTTAAAGCACGTGGAATAGCAACAATAACTTCAATAAATTTGGTGAAGCATTGCTACATATCGATCTTATTGTACTCAGGAATCAATAAGTACCTTTTGAAACAAATGTAATTTTCTGAAACTCTGAAGCTTTTATTAATATCTAAGTTGAATGACTATCTAAAGTATAGATAAAATACGTGGAATATCAAAAAGAACTTCAATAAATGCCTTTTAGGAAAACCTGTATATCCTGAATTTTCCCAAATAATAATCTCCGTAGCTATATAATAACGGTTTACGAATAAAGGATTATTTTTTATTATAGCGATAAAAAACGAACTTTCAAATAATAAATAGCCTTAAGTTAAAATATCTTACCTTATTTCATTCAGATATACACTCATAGACAAAAATTAAGGAAGTTGTACCTTTTAGCATGTATATCGGTATTCAGACAATAACTCTGAAAGATATTTGATACACAGTGATCTTTGTTGAAGACAAACGAGATAACCAAGTGTAAACAAAATTGCCTCTGTCTCTTTATAAAAAAAAAATACATATACACCTATCCCCCGATTTACACGGTACTTGTTTTACACGTTTTCGCTTTTACACGGTTTTCCAAAAAATTTTTTTGTTTTTTTTTTTTTGTTTTTATCGCACTATACTAAATGCTACTGTGATTGAACACATGCGCTGTGTACACATCTCACGAGGAATCCCGAGATTATGTGGTGACTTGCTGCACACGCACACTGTGTCTGTATTTCTAATTTTTAAAAATTTTTAATTTTCGATTCACACGTTTTTCTCAGGAACGTATCTACCGTGTAAATCGGGGGATAGGTGTATATATACAATCGGCGACATATAAATTTCGACTTATTAATAAAAATGATCTTTCTCACAACGTTCATTTTGGAGTTTCCACTGTAGAAGTATAATATGGTTTGAAAGCTTGTATTTTATCATTATAATTTATTAATTAGCATCAAATCAGACGCGATAACCCCACAAGGGATGCTTGCGTTAAGCAACAACACTAAATTCAGAGACTATTAACATAAACAATTAGTGAAATACAAGGTTTGAGTAGAAGTTTAAAGAAGAAATGAAAGAGGAAGGGACATTAAAATCATGTTTGATTCCACATCCTGTCTAGGAACAACCAATGAAATACAAATAAACAATTAGTGAAATACAAGGTTTGAGTAGAAGTTTAAAGAAACAACGAAAGAGGAAGGGACATTAAAATCGTCTTTGATTCCACATCCTATTTAGGAATGTCCAATGAAATACAAATAAACAATTAGTGAAATACAAGGTTTGAGTAGAAGTTTAAAGAAGAAACGAAAGAGGAAGGGACATTAAAATCGTGTTTGATTCCACATCCTATCTAGGAACAACCAATGAAATACAAATAAACAATTATTTCCTTCGTTCTTAAACTTTTTATATCTGGAGCTGTTAAAATAATATAATTCTTTCATTATATTAAAATTATTGAAGTAATTTTTAATCATAATCTTATGGCTTCCAATCCGAAAAAAATCTTGATTCTTAATTTCAAAATAATGAAAATAATTTTAAATATATATTTTATACATATAATATATATTTTGCGAGATTTATTTTTCTTATTTTAAAATAAAAATATTACAATTATAGGGACGCTCTCTATAAAAATTTCGTTTCTAACGGTACAACAATGGGTCAGTTGTTTGGGAATCGGTCCAGAGCTGTTGTGAGTTTACATAATCAGATTCAATAGGGAGAAGAAGTGAGGACTGGGGAAGAGAGGCTGTACACGAATAAGAAACTCACTGGTGGTGATCCTGAGGTCGGGGGCCACCCGGCTGCTGGGCATGACAGGCAGGCTGTTTCTATGGCAGCGCCACCGCTTTCCTGGAATTGAAATCTGACCCATAAACTCCGCGCTTGTTGTCGTGTCATAGGACTTCATTTACCTTCCTTCCTATGTATTGCACGTATGTCTTGATTTACACTGTTTGGTTTGATATTTATTCTTTACGTTCTTCCTATTACTAAGAGCGGTTAATCCAGTCCTTGTCTTTATCTGAGCTCTCTCAAGATGGAGGAAATTCCCTCACTAAGAACAACTGTGTATAAATTTTAGCACCAAATTGTAAATAACATCATTTATCGTTCCAAAGAAACATAGAACTCCTCTATCCTTAAATTAAACGTCAGATGACGTCTAGTTTTGGCGTTTAATTTTACGGGAGAGGCCATCTATGCTTCTTTGGATAGATTTCCTCTCGGCAAAATTTCCATCAAGCATTTATCTTTGTTTAATTTATCATTAGTTTACTCTAACCATTAACTAAATGGTAAGCATCAAGGGCCATTCTTATGTGAGCAATATTTACCCAGAAATTATTTTAAAAAGTAAAAATAAATATCAGGTAAAAAGGTTTTCTCAAAGCTTGTAAATTTAAAATTAAAAGAAACTTTTTACCTGATATCTATTTTTACTTTTTCAAATTGAATAAATATCGATAAAATATTTTAAATTGTCTTATACTATTGGAATCATAAAGTATGATTGTTGAGAATAATTAAAGTTCGGAAGTAAATCAGCAAATTGGGTTAACAAATACAAGGACCGTATCTTCCAGAGTTCTACCTCTCTAAGAAGCTAGAATTCCTTCACACGTTTGGCTGTTTGAATTGCTGCTAGCAAACATAGTGTTTAGTATTATATTTTTTTAAAATAAAACATATATATTTAAAAACCTGTATCTACAGACCTTATAATGCAATGATTGAAAATTGAAAGAGGAAAGGCATGGCTCATCAGTGGTGAACCCTCCAAGAAGTTTGCCAATTTCAATCTCCACACCGCTTCAATATTCAACATTATCATCTAACGGAAAATATATTCCAGCGAAGTTTGACTTCAGCTAAAGAAACATATTGAAAACAATGAAGGCATATCCTGACCACGAGCCCATGTGCTTTTAGATGACAAAGCACCATCTAGTGGAACAGAAAACAACTAAACGTTGATCTAGTTTATTCCCTGATATTAGGCCAACCCATTTTCTTGATTTATCAAAAACACGTTTCGGGCTGTTGGCCCTCGTCAGCGTGGAGCAGGCTGTACCACTGCGACCAAAAATGTTTTGGTCCCAGAGACTTCTTGAGAAACCAAGAAATGGGTATTTAAGGCCAAACTTGCGTAAATACGCTAAACATGTGAAAAATAATAGAAAACAATAAATAAATAAAAATGTCAGGTGTTGATATAAAAACAAAAAAGGCATATCCTGACTACGAGCACATATGTAAATTTGAGGGATGCAAATCAATTTCGAATATGAAAGACATTAATGCAGTTCTAATACATAGGTCTCAATGGCACACATACCAATGATGGACCTGTGTACATGTAGAATGTTTTTGTGAAAAGAACACATTTATTCTCAACATTCTGACATGTTTCGCATCGATTAAACATATGAAGAATTTCTGTTTTAGTCTTTTGAACAATAGAAAAACACCTTTTAGAAACAAATTTGTTATTATCATTGATAATAAGGAAAGAAGGAAACAAGAGTTCTGGAGAACTTAATCGTGATTCAGAATTTGAATGCTTCAGTCTATAAACAGAACTTATGTTTCATATTGCTAAAAATATTGGATTCTATAGATTGTATCATCAAAAGGTTATTTTTAACAAATATTTCGATTTGCAAACTTTAACGAGGAAATAGCACTTTGACTTCTTTGGAGAATCAATATCATTAATGGTATAGAAACAGACCAGTGCTATGCAGCCAGTTTTTAAAGTATCGATATTAGAGATGATAGAAAATTAGAAAAAATGAATATATAAATAGAGGATTGTTCGCGGAAATACATTGTTGGATGCAAATACACTCATGGACAAAACTTAAGGAAATGAAAATTCTCTGATATCGCCGCTGACATCTTTTTTTTTTTTTTTTTTGCCAGAGACAGAAGAAATTTTGTTCACACTTGATTATTCCGTATGTCATCAAAAAATATCACTATGAAAAAAAGGCATCTCCTTATCGTGCAACTGAAAGTTGCTGTTGGCTTGCGCCATCTATCGGAATAAATATCAACTATTCTCGTTGATTTTTTAATTATTCCAGAATTGGCCAAATACCCATTCTTGATTAATCAAGAAAAGCTAACCACGGACGCGTTTCGGGCTGTTGGCCCTCATCAGCGTGGTGCAAGCTGTATCTCAACGACCAAAAAATTGGTCATTCAAGGCATCCTGAAAAATCATGAAACGGGTAGTTAAGGCCAGAATTGCGTGAGACCGCGACACAACGTGAAAAAATAGTACAAATCTGATATTGTACTGGGATAAGGTGCATAATTATGAAAAAAAGGCATCTCCTTATCTTGCAACTGAAAGTTGCTGATGGCTTGCGCCATCATTATGTATAAAATATCTTTCATAGTTATTGTCTGAATCTCGGTGGATTATATTGTCGAAACCGAGAGTCTACTATTGATCAGTCAAACCTTCCTACTATTTTCAACGCAGTAAGGACAGTATAAAATTCGTTTTATTTGGAGAATAATTATTATTGCCTTCTCTATAGTCAATTTTTATATAAAAATGGGCGTTATATTACTTTATAATATAAAGGAAGAAGGGTAGAATCCTCATTGGTGAACTGTACCAGGAGTTTCGCTAGTTTATTCTACCCAACCGCTCTAACATTGTATCGGGCTGTTTTGCTTATACATCCGAGATACTTTAAGAGAATTCTTGGTCAATGTAGTTAAGATGAAACAAATGCCACAAGTCTCTGGAGATGAGTTTCTTTTATCTTTATTAAACGTAATCTCAAGCTTTCGGGCATCCCTGCCCTTCTACAGGAGTACCTAAAGTTTCTATGCAATCCTGTATAAGGGAAGAGAAGTCCGAAAACTTGAGATTACATTTAATTATGATTAAAAAGACTCATCTCCAGTGACTCTGTGGAATTTGCTTGATTAATATCCAGGATATTTGAATCAATTGAAAGGTATTTAAGAGCTATAATTATACACATAAACTTTGAGATAATTATAAGAGAATTTATGATTTTTAGAAAAAAAAAGGGATATAAATAATTATCATTTCTAAATACCGAAGTGTATCAGAATTGAAATGAATAAATATATCTTGTATTACTTTGCATATTTTACCTACTATATTCCCTCTTATTACCCAAAGGTACACACTGAACTGCAACAGCTTGCAAGACAGAAAGTGCCGAGATAAGAAAAATCAGGAAAGAGCTAAAATTAGAAACTGCAGAGATATTTCACGTGGTAGGTATGAATTATAGAGTTGCATCCGAGAGAGAGACTCACGGTTGAATTGAAAAAGGAATAAAAAATGCTTCCTAATTGGTAACTTTCTTTCCTGTCAGATCAATTAGGCCCTCCACACGTCGTAAGCTAACGTTGGGGAGGTACCCACCTGGCATGACGTGCTCCGAGCCTTGTCGGACGTAACTCTGGGCGCTGGCGTTGGCGTCTTGCCCATCACACCGCGCGCCGCTCATCATCATCAAAGGACACTCATCGTTAATTAGTATCGCTAGCTGGTCATCATATTCACATTGGGCCGCTCATCATGTTCACATAGGGCCGCTCGTTGTGTTCACATCAGGCTTCTTCAATATCTTCACATCGGGTCACTTATCATGTTCACAACAAGTTGCTTCTTCAATATCTTCATAGCGGGTCACTTATCATGTTCACAACAAGTTGCTTCCTCAAAATCTTCACATCGGGTCACTTATCATGTTCACAACAAGTTGCTTCTTCAATATCTTCATAGCGGGCCACTTATCATGTTCACACCAGGCCGCTCATCATTTTCACATCAGGTCGCTTATCATGTTCACATCGGGCCACTTATCATGTTCACAATAGGCCACTTATCATGTTCACATCAGGTCACTTCTTTAATATATTCACATAGAGCCGCTCATCATGTTCACAACAGGTCGTTTCAATAATATATTCACTTTGGGCCACTTATGATGTCCCCATGGGGTCGATTATCAGAGTCACATCTTCTCATCGTGATACTAATTATATACATATCAGATCGCTTATTTTGTTCACATCGGACTGCTTATCATATTCATATCTGGTCACTTATTCCAAGTTCACATTAAGCCGCTTGTTTAACGGTGTTCACAATAAGCCCCTTCATTCACGGTGTTCACATTAAGCCGCTTCATTCACGATGTTCACATAGGTCCACTTGTATCACGGTATTCGCATTAAGCCGCTTAATTCGCGGTGTTCACATCAGGTCTTTCTTCATGATCATATCAAAGGCTCTTCCTTCAGTAGCTTCTAAGTCCGGCCAAATTTTCTAAATCCCATCAGAAACAATTGATCAAATTTTATCGAAAATTGTCTATTAATAATTCAGGAACCAACAATGGAAGGTCGGAGTTATCGCCGAAGACCGATATGATAAGAATCATTCTAGGTCGATTTATTTCATACGAAAGGGTTTTCAAAAATGCAATAAATAAGGAGGGTTTACCACTGATGAGCCAGGTACTCACATTATTTTATCTTGGTTCCTTGGTTGACTTGCCATACATCAAGAAGGGGATTATCCGTATTACACAAATAAGTTTCCTGCAAGTTTCACACGGAACAAATAGGCGTTCCTTAATGAGTCAAAACCCACCATATTGAACACCAAAGCGTATTCAAAGACGAAAATTATTTGCCTCAATTCCAGATACAATTCAAATATATGAACAATTCGAGATTATGACCACGTTTAAGATACTATTTGAGAGATTTAGAACAATTTCACATTTTAATTATAAATTGATTACGTTTTAGAACGAATTGTTGGTTTCCAAATTGCATAACTTTGTAGACGAATATCTATCAAGTTTAGTTATTAACTCACTCACATAGATACTGGAGAGCTATCACTATGTACATTCCTGGCAGGAAAATGACCTGCTATTGCTTGAAAATATTATATCCTGGCATTACTTATTGATATGTAATTTTTTTTTTAATGATATACAAATATTTTCATTATGCAAATCATAAATGTTCTTTTTAAACGGGCGGTCTATTTAGTGATCTATTTATTTTTGTGATTTATATAAATGAACTGAAAATTCCTTTTTTTGTAATTTGATCAATTCTCTCAATTCGAATTGGAGAAAGATTTAATAATGATGATTGAAATTTACGGATTTGAGATTATATCGGATTTAAGACCAAGAATTACGGTTCTATGGATGGAGAGGTTATAGGCTTCCATATTGTCATCCCTATGTAGGTAACAAACAAACAACATGACCCATTTGGCCGCAACACCAGGCCGTCTTATTGATCGGGGCCAATATCCCATTCGTGTTTGTTCCATTATTATCCTTCGTGACCGCAGCTCGGCACGCGTATTGGCGTGATTCTATCATACTCTGTCTGTGTGTGTTTATCTCTGTTTATATGATGAACGGGGGAATATTTCATATCCAATTTACATTCTGCGTTACTTTCCACCATTGTTGCATAGCTATAAGAGGGGTAACCTTTTATATAAATCATTGTATTACAATTTGCACATGATTATTTCCATATGTGTGCACACTTTATCTCTGTTTGTATAATGAACGGGGGAATATTTCATATCCAATTTACATTCTGCGTTACTTTCCACCATTGTTGCATAGCTATAAGAGGGGTAACCTTTTATATACATCATTGTATTACAATTTGCACATGATTATTTCCATATGTGTGCACACTTTATCTCTGTTTGTATGGTGAACAGGGGAATATTTCATATCCAATTTATATTCTGCGTTATTTTCCACCATTGTTGCATAGCTATAAGAGGGGTAACCTTTAATCTACATCAATGTATTACAATTTGCACATGCTTATTTCCATATGTGTGCACACTTCATCTCTGTTTGTATGGTGAATGGGGGAATATTTCATATCCAATTTACATTCCTGCGTTACTTTCCACCATTGTTGCATAGCTATAAGAGGGGTAACCTTTTATATACATCATTGTATTACAATTCGCATATGCTTCCTTTCATATGTGTGCACATTTTATCTCTGTTTGTATGATGAACGGGGGAATATTTCATATCCAATTTATATTCTGCGTTACTTTCCACCATTGTTGCATAGCTATAAGAGGGGTAACCTTTAATCTACATCAATGTATTACAATTTGCACATGCTTATTTCCATATGTGTTCCCACTTTATCTCTGTTTATATGATGAACGGGAGACTATTTCATATCCAATTTGCATAAACTCTTTCTACCATTGTTGCATAGTGAAGAGGCGTATAACCTTTTATATACATCAGCGTCTTACATTTTGAACATGCTTCTTTCCATATGTGTGTACACTTTATCTCTGTTTGTATGATGAAATAGAGAATATTTTATATCACAATTTCCATCAACACTTTCCATTGTTGCATAGAAAAGAGGGGATATAACCTTTTATTTACATTAATGTCTTACATATTGAACATGCTTCCTTCCATATGTGTTCACACTTTATCTCTGTTTGTATGATGAACAAGAGAATATTTCATATCCAATTTGCATTCTTCATTATACATTTCACCATTGTTTTATAGAGATAAGGAGTATAAATTTTTATATACATCATTGTCTTACCTTATGTATATGCTTCTTTTCATATGTGTTAAAAGTGTAATGAAACATATCCTCGGAGATTTATATTTGATTAATCTAATTGATACAGAGAATTATAGTTCTAATGTATGTTTTAGTCAAAAGGCGATCCATCAATTAAGCTTATATAAAAGGGCGTAGAAAAAAAAATTCTCAAAATATTCCGCGAAATTGCCCCCTCTTTATCAACTTTATCACTGTGAAATAAATTGATAAAGAGGGAGCAATCTCTCGAAATATTTTGAGAATTTTTTTTACTTTACAGATTCAAGTACGCCCTTTTATATAAATCTAATATAGGTGTATACACTTTATTTCTGACGAGATTTAATATATGAATGCTCTATATAGATATTATATATCAAATTTTATATTAATCATTGTGTTGTATATCACGAGGAAAGATATAACCTTCTCTTCAGACTAATGTTTCACACTTTGCCCAAGTTGCCTTCTGACAATTGAAACAAATTTTATTGACTTCTTGTCAATAATTTACATTAAAAATGGAAATAAAACTAAAAGATAGATGATCATGCGGGGGAAGTGCCCCGGCGAGTGAGCCTTCTTTCCCAGGCGATGAGCGGGTCCTCTGCTCCTCCGGTCAGCCCAACCTGTACGAAGTACCGGTAGATGAGGGATTTGGCAGACGCTAGGATGGCCAAGTCGTCATCTTCGAGGCCAGACCCGAAAATCCAGGCCCGCAAGTCAGGGGGTCGCCCAAGGACACTGAAGGCTTCGATGATGAGGGGCCCCTGATACGACTGCAGCTCCAGTAGCGATGGTCAAGGGATCGCCTTCTGTATGTGTGCACAATTATTTTTTCATCTCTCTGACATTGTTCTTTATAGAAAATTTTATATTCTGCCAATTATATTTATATTATACCAATTTTGCTAGATCTCAATAATATTTGCGTGTTACACGAGCGAGGAAGAGTAAATAATCATTTTTAGACTAATGATCACAAAATTTTCACATGCTGTCTTCTGATTGAACGAACACGTCATTTCTGACAATTTATATATAGAAAGAGGTGTAGAAGGAATTAAAATATTTAAAATGTTTAGTGCTCTGAAATGATAAAATATAATGGTAAAATAAGCACTAGGGTGGGGGGGGGGGGGGGGGGGTTAACGCACTTTACATACGTTAAATTGAGAGAAGTGCCTCATAGCTTACTAGCTGACTCTTTTTTTCTTGTTTGCTTATATTTATGAAAATATTTTCACTTGAACAACTTCATTGAAAAAAAAAGTTTTTTTTCTACTTTCATAAAGGAAGTGTGACACAGCTTGACAGTTCACACACACACAAACTATTAATTAATTAAAGTTTTAAATCGTTTTTTTTTATCTCTCTCACATGCCGATTCTGATGCTATCTTTTTTTGTTTCCGAGAAAGCAAGTAATCTAAAATACATAATCTATATATATATAAAAATGAATGTCTGTGTTTCTGTCTGTGTGTGTGTCCTCTATGGATTCAAACACCATACATCCAATCGCCGTGAAATTTTGGGATATTATTAGGTATAACCCCGGAAAGGTTTACGAAAAATAATTTCTTTAATATCTTGAATATCCTTAGAGTTATTTGCAGATTTGTAGCTTTAACTCGCAAGCAGCGCCACCATTGAGACGGAGATAGGCTTTTTCAAGAGGGGGAGTAATGTTAGGAGAGAGGAGCGCGTCTCGAGGCGGGTGCTCACGTGTCACTGTTAAAAACCTATTTGTTTTGGCTACATCTTTTCCCGTGGACTTAACGATAACTTTTCTAAAACTTATTTCAAATTTCATGTATAATTATTTTTACATCATTTAGTTTAGTATAATTATTTACTATAATTTCCTATCGTTCAATTATTATACTTTTTGTTCTTAAAGATTATTTAAGACAATAATCTTTAATTAGAAAGTGCTTTGCCAAAAGTTTGGAGTGGGGCAGACCCCGTGCGAGAATGGATTCGCCCGGCCGCCGGCCGACAGTCAAAGTACCCACCGACCAATCAGGGCAGAGTTGGTGACACAGCTATGCCAAGTAGACAAGAAAAAAGCCTCGCGGGAGCTTGCCCAAGATGACCTCCGGGAACTTCGTCCATCTTCCATAAACGACCATGATTTTATTCAACCTTATCGAGTATTTTTCAAGGGACCGGGAAAAAATGTTCACTAGATAAAACGATGATTTTGTAATGTAGAAAATTAGGAAAGACAAAATTCAGAATGACACGGCACACAGGGACCGGGAAAAAATGATCACTTTATCAGTTTCAAATTATCAAAATATATCTATTTCTTTTTATAAGTCTATAGAGAATTGTTTTAACAAATGTTCGTTAGACAGACCTTTACTCGGGTTCCGATTAATATTGAATTTATTCAACTTATCGAGTATTTTTCAAGGGACCGGGAAAAAATGTTCACTTTATCGAGAGATTCGTTAGACAAACCTTTACTCGGGTAAAACACGGGCAAATGTTCGTTAGACAAACCTTTACTCGGGTAAAACCTCGGGCGAAGCCGGGTACGTCCGCTAGTAAATTATATAGACATGATTAGAGATATATCTTTAAAAGTGAATTCAAATTTTAAAGTATTGAGGTGCAAATTTTCTTTCTGAAAATAAACAACTTCATTACAGGTCATTCTGCAATGATAAATATTATAAAGGTCTGGTTATTTAAATGTAACTCTCCTAGCAGATACGCCAGAGTAATGGAGAATTTTTTAAAAATATATCATGAAACTATCAACATATTTTGGAATGCGGTATTTTGTGATTTTATTATCTTGCATTTGTGTAGAAATACGCAGGAATGTGGTGTATGACCAGATACAGAGGCGAACGAGATGATTCACCATAAAGTCAGCCAATGTTACATAGAATGAAGTCAATCTCGGGTAGAGGAATGCGAGGGAAAACTTTGTTATACCCAGTATTGACCTGAGGTTGGCCCATTCTTCCCACTTGTAAAGCCATGATTGAACTGACTGAATTTACCGCTGTTGCCAAAGCAAGGACAAGAATTTCGGTCCTGTTCTCAAAGATCAATAAGAAATGATACAAGAAGGTAAATTATCATCGTTGAAAAGTCTAAAATCTTGAATGTGGATTTATCTTTGGGTAGACGGGGATGAGCCCAGCTCTCATCTGCTGGTCGTTGATCATCATTTGTAGGATGAGGTCGTTCTCTTTGCCGCCGTTCCTGCTGCCTCTGCTGCTCGACGACAGATCTTGTTCCTTAGGGATTCCAATCACTTCCTTGTGGCTTTCGTACTCGATCTCTTCCCAACGGTCGGTCACTTCTTCAGCAAACTGCTTGTTTAGCCGCTTGAACCTTAGTGACGTCTTTTGATTCTTATCGCTGCTTGGAATTTTACCTTCTGTCGACATATTGGCTATTATCTTTGACCTTTCTAAGCTATGATTAACCCAAGTTGGTCTAGTGACCCCCCAATTTGGTACGTGTCTCTTACAAGCAACGATTGTTGGAATCCCCCCCTTCACTTATCCTACATGGAAATTTACCAGCTTCCTCAAATATTAAGTAGACTTATCTATCTACTGATTGTAATATAATGTTAAAAAACAAGAAAAATATAAGTTGTATTCGAATATACTTTATGAAATAGTGCATACTATTTATATGTAAAATAAAGCACCTCTTCTCCTTTCAAAATTATCCCAAAACAATGTACTTTTTGTCTTCATCTTTGCGAAGAAGGCACACAATTGGAAGAAAATAATATTTCGCACACACACACAGCGACAGATATTGCGAATTAAAAAAATAAACCTTCATATCTTAGTTTCGGGATATGACCCTCATTGATATTGGAGCGGTTTATTACATACAACAGAAAAAGAGTTATGAAATAGTCCGAATCAGCCAAAATATCCTTTCTTATAATTAAATCTTGTTACCAAAGTTCCTGCTGTACTGATGATGGTCGTAGCGTTAGACAATGGGTACAGAATGGGGAAAACTAGATTTTTTTGGAAAAAGAGTTATTTGATTAATAAATAGATAAACTCCTTGAACAGTAAGTAAGTTTTCCATATTCGAATATTTCTTGGTAACTATCGCTCTTATAAAATGGAATACAGGTTGGCGTTTGACTGAATCTGTCTAAGATGGTATTGAAACATTCTTTCAGCTGAGGCTGTTCGGTCTTTGTAGAATTGATGAATGAATTCATTGTTTTGGTACATTTTGAAGAGGATATATACATTAATTTCATTATATATATATTTGACGAATGACCGTTCAACCACCAGACCAATAGTCCCATCATCAGACCCGAGGTACGAACACCAGACCAAGAATCCCATCATCAGACCAGAGATCCGAACACCAGACCAAGGGTACCATCATCAGACGAGAGGTCCGAACACCACACCAAGAGCATCATCAGACCAGAGGTCCGAACACCAGACATAGAATCCCATCATCAGACCAGAGGTCCGAACACCATACCAAGGGTCCCAACATCAGATCAGAGGTCCAACCACCAGACCAAGGGTCCCAACATCAGACCAGAGGTCCAACCACCAGACTAAGGGTCCCAACATCAGACCAGAGGCTCAACATCAGAACAGAGGCCCAACCATCAGACCAAGGGTCCCAACATCAGACCAGAGGTCCAACCACCAGACCAAGGGTCCCAACATCAGTCCAGAGGTCCAGCCACCACACCAAGGGTCCCAACATCAGACCAGAGGGCCAGCCACCACACCAAGGGTCCCAACATCAGACCAGAGGTCCAACCACCACACCAAGGGTCCCAACATCAGACCAGAGGTCCAACCACCAGACCAAGGGTCCCAACATCAGACCAGAGGTCCAACCACCAGACCAAGGGTCCCAACATCAGACCAGAGGTCCAACCACCAGACCAAGGGTCCCAACATCAGACCAGAGGTCCAACCACCAGACCAAAGGTCCCAAAATCAGTCCAGAGGTCCAACCACCACACCAAGGGTCCCAACATCAGACCAGAGGTCCAACCACCAGACCAAGGGTCCCAACATCAGACCAGAGGTCCAACCACCAGACCAAGGGTCCCAACATCAGACCAGAGGTCCAACCACCAGACCAAGGGTCCCAACATCAGTCCAGAGGTCCAACCACCACACCAAGGATCCCAACATCAGACCAGAGGGCCAGCCACCACACCAAGGGTCCCAACATCAGACCAGAAGTCCAACCACCACACCAAGGATCCCAACATCAGTCCAGAGGTCCAACCACCACACCAAGGATCCCAACATCATACCAGAGGTCCAACCACCACACCAAGGGTCCCAACATCAGTCCAGAGGTCCAACCACCACACCAAGGATCCCAACATCAGACCAGAGGTCCAACCACCAGACCAAGGATCCCAACATCAGACCAGAGGTCCAACCACACCAAGGGTCCCAACATCAGACCAGAGGTCCAACCACCACACCAAGAGTCCCAACATCAGACCAGAGATCAAACCACCACACCAAGAGTCCCAACATCAGTCCAGAGGGCCAGCCACCACACCAAGGGTCCCAACATCAGACCAGAGGGCCAGCCACCACACCAAGGGTCCCAACATAAGACCAGAGGGCCAGCCACCACACCAAGGGTCCCAACATCAGACCAGAGGTCCAACCACCACACCAAGAGTCCCAACATCAGACCAAAGCCTACAGACGGCACCTGGCAGGCCGGAAGTCACTAATTCCCTCGTTAATTATCTAATTGGCCGAGCCGCCCGTGGGAGCAGTGTGGGTGGCCTTCTAGGACCGATTCTCTGCAAAATTAAATGCTGTTTAACAAGGTTATTTTCTCTTTTGAAAAAAGAAAAAAAAAAACAGAAAATGTATCCAAACAAGTAACGTTCAGAGTATTTTCTTTCAAAGTCAGTTTTTTTTAACAGTTAGTCATTGTTATGAGCTTGAAAAATGGGTAGCATGGGCCCAATAAGCTAAATGAAGAATAGAATCTTAAGTGAAGACCCTTCTTGTAGATGGATTCTGTAGTTGAAGACATTCATTTACAAAGATAAAGGTAATCTTTCTCGTCTAAATAAACGTTAAAGCCAGACGTCATCTATGGCCATTCATTTTTTTATCAGAAAAGAACGAGACTGTTGTCGTGCTTCCTCTACTGTAGGAGAATGCTCTTTTATTAATCATTAATCTAAATGGTCATTCTCACGTAACCAATAGGGAAAAAGAATCTCAAGTCACTCAGAGAATGCGTGAACAGGCGTTTGAGCAAAACCGAAATGTTTAGTGTCAGTTTGAACAATTGACAATATGAAAATATTTATTGATCATTATAATTAATTGTTACAGAAAGAAAATTTAAGATCAAATAAAGGATAATATATAATAAAGGAATAAATAAAGGGTAGATAAAATGTGTAGGTAAGTATATTTAGTTGTATAAGTGTACAAATTTCTTCAACAAGGGAGGATCCCCCATTGTGTCAATTTGGAGACTTCAAAATGATGGTGAAATGATCAAGAATTCATCCTTAGTAATAGGCAATATATAATGCTCTGTTTAAAAGTATAAATATGTTTTAAAAGTACTATTTTTAAACATTTATTTAAAAAAAATCTATTCACACAGCCTTTATACTGCAATGAATAAAAATTGAAAAGAAAAGGCATGGCTAATCAGTGGTGAACTTTCCTAAAGGTTTCGCTATTTTAATCTCCAGAATTCTTAGTCGTGGTGTCTTTTCCATGGAGCAGATCAGATCGGTCTATGTATCCTGATCACAATACCGGCCCGCCCAGAAGTCCAACCCATCCCAACGTGGCGGGTGAGAGAAGCAGCACAAGTAAGGGACTGTCCTGTAGGGCGAAGTACGGTGAACGGGGCAATGGCACCCCCCCTCCCCCCCCCCCCCCCCTATCCCTTTCCATGGAGCAACAAAATCAGAAATTGACGGTCCAGACTGTTTCAATATTTTATTAGACTGATCCGGTTCAAAATCACATTGATAAGTACCGTTCAACAAGAGCAACCTAGTTCATGATAATTGAAACAGTGAATAATATGTGAAGGCTATTCACATATTAAACAATATTTTAACGCGGGATTCAATCCCGGTTCATGACTGTCGGGAATCGAGGGTGTTACCCACTCGTCCACCGACTTTGTTTTGGTATTAGACTGAATTGGTATATACCTTGCATTTGCTTATTAAGAGTACAGTAAATTGGTGTTTTTAAAATAACTATGGACTTATGCTTCATGTAGATTCTCTATTTTATTGATAGGATTAATAAATATTAAAGATGGATTATATTTTATAAAAAAAAAAAAAAATTGACACTGAATTTATTCAACTGGTTAGACATTTTATCCAACCAAGCTCTAAAAATTACCTTAGACAATTTACAGGTAAAACCTGGGTTATTCAGTTAGTTAAATATATTTATAAAAAGCTGCATTTTTCAGATTTTAACCTAAAATTGTTGATACACCCATACCTCGCTTTGCGTCGGGGTTACGTTCCAAAAAAACACGACGCAAATTGAAACAACGCAAAGTGAAAATAAAATTTTGATGGCATGGCGCAATCAAAAACAAAGGTGTTGCCATATTTTAGGGAAAAAAATAAATAAATAAAGACTCGAATCCAAAACAACGCAACTTCGAAAATCTAACGACGCACATGGAAAATCAGTAAAAATTAAGCAGCGATGCAACTTCGAAAAAAAACGCAAAACTAAAAGACGCAAAGCGAGGTATTGGTGTATAATTAAATTCAATTATTTTTAAATTAACGAATTCAAAAGGAACGTTTTAACAGCCTTAGACATGATTGTAATGCTGCCCGAAATTTATTATAGTGTAAGTTCTTGTCAAAATTCGAAACTATTATATACTCGTAAGATTCTTTTTGATATTAAACAGTTTCTACTGCCCTTACTGCAATGGAAAAATTAATGGGAGGACCTGGCTCATCAGTGAACCCTCCCAACGGTTTCGCCAGTTTAATCTACCATACTGCTGTTATATTGCATTTTTCGATCTTCCTTTTATAGTGATACTGATGCTAGACTCTTGGAACGGGTATTTTAGATAAACTAGGGACATAAGCTTTGAGGACAGCAGAATTACAAGTGTATTTGTAATACAATTTATAATTAAGTTGAGATTTTGATTGTTTTTGGCTTAAAAAAATTGAAAGATAGTTGTTGATAGAACCCTGAATCGTTCCAATTTTAGCATATGTACTACCAAATAAGCGTGTACGCTTGATAGAACCCTGAAACTAGGTGTTTAGGCCACCCGTAAGTTTTCGAAGGATTACTGTAAAAAACCCAACTCCTACAATAAGTTGAAACGGCGTCACACGGAAAGCAGGCAGATTTCCTCAGTTTGTTCACCGCTCATCACACAGATGGCAGATGACCTTGGCCATTGAGGCTTTGTCAGGATTGGAGACTTGCCAGGTACGACAGTTGGAACAATTGCAAATGGCGCCATATTATATAGTAAACCTTCAATTCCTGTTGTCCACAATGTGATTTGAAAGGTTGTTCCACTGATAGTGTTCCTACCTCTACTGCAGCCCTTTCGAACTGTCTTTGGTGTATGGCAGATTCAGGGAGTACTGGGAACTAAGGGTACGAGAGTCCTATTGGAGCGTAGGACGGGTTTAACCAAGTCCAAACAAGAGGACAGCAACCTGGCCATGAAACTCTCGTAGAAGCCTGTGGGCTGATTGGTCGACCCCATGGAGCTATACCATAAAGGCGGGGGCGAGGGGCCAAACCAAATGGAGCGCTCGGTGCATGGAGAATGCACCAGTTCCAAACTGGCTGGATATCTAGATGGCAGGGTTGCAGCTTCGGCTGCAGGCGTTCAAGCAATACTAGCTTAGGTAGCCATTCCATCCTACGATGTCTTTGGTGTATAGACTTCGGTCTAGGTAGCCCATATCCTTCAGTGCTGTCTTTAAAACATATCAAGTTTAAAATTTTCAGTAGAAAAAAGAAACATTCAATATAAAAATAGCTTTAATATCTTTTGCATTATAGAACTCAATGCGGATTCTGTGATATCAGTTAACTTCTAACTTTTACCTTTTATTGGATGAACAGTTCGATCAGAGGTAAGGGGGGGGGGGGCACTTCAAGATCAGGAACCAAACATACGAGTTTGCACGCATAATTCATTGTAAATAAACGTTCTTCTCTGATTAATAATATAATAAAATAAATAAAGCTTCCAGGGTTAAGTTTCTTGTTCAAATTTTTATTTTCAATCACGATAATTGAAGGACTGACAAGTCCGAAAGCTTGAAAATAAAAATTTGAACAAGAAACTTAACCCTGGAAGCTTTATTTATTTTATTATAATTCATTGTGTAAATTAGAGGAATTCCACGCTCTGATACTATAATAAAAACAGATACCAAATTGTTACCTTTGCAGAAACTTGTAAATCTATTGTGGACTCTTTGATAATCAGGTAATCATCCGCGTTGCCGTGTTTATTAAATAACCACGATGTTAGGAACATAGTCGATACATACATATCATACTCGGTAATATCTCTTCTTATTCTTTCTTATCTCTCTGGGTGAAGTAGAATGTCTTTGTCATTAAGACTGGGAGCACTACTCAGTGGCAGGCTGACTTAGCTCCAAAAGAAATGGCCGCCTCTGACATGAGGAACAGGTGCCATGTGCAGCCGCTCCTAACATGGAGTACAAATGCTGCTCATCCTGTATCCCTGGATTAAGAGCCCTTACAGGGTACTATCAGCTGGGCCAGCTGAGCCCAGATTTTTTAGTGAGCTTGTTACTGCTCCCCCTCCTCCTTTTTCATCCGGGCTTGGGACCGGCAAAGGCGAAGTTTTGGCAATATCTGACCTATTCCGTCGGTAGATGGCAATTGGATTTATTAATTTAGAGTATAACTTCGATTCAACTATTACTTCGCTCTTTTAAGACAAAATTTCATCAATCCCAACTTTAACACAATTAAAAATCCTCATTCAGCAATTTTCTTTAGTTTACCATATTTTTATTCATCTTTTGTTCATCCATATTCTTCTGGCATACCAAAAAAAAAAAAAAAAACTATGAAAAAAAAATGATAATTTAAAAAGTAAAATAAAAATAAATATTTATAACCACATTTTATTCAATGAGCAAAAACAAGTATTTAATAAATTTAATTATTCGGAAAAATAATCAATTGTGTTCAAAATAGTTCATAAAAGGTTCACTAGATGGCGATACCATACTTCTCACACCAGTCTATATCCATACATATAGTAGTTGGTATATTTGTATATAGCATAAAGTAACATTTTCATATTAAATAAGAGATTTAGCTTTCGTGCAAGTCTTTACTTCTATAGGATCTTAGAAATAAAAAATAGAGCTATAGGAAAAGTATATTGTAAGCCATTTTTAAAACGTGTATGTGTGTGAACAAATAAATCATTTATCTATTTATAAGATAAAATATTTTATTTAAGAGTCTCTTTCTGTTTTGAGATAAAAATAAATAAATTAATGAAGTGGCGTCTTGTCAATGGAGCAGATCAGATGCAATAAGTAACCGTCGTCAGAATCTTTCAGATAGATGTGTCCTTCATCGCCTTCTTTGGAGCAGATTCCCCCAAAGGTAACCCATTGTTTGATTGTTTCTTGGTTTCAAGGGTATAATAATAAATCCAGGTCACATAGACGGTTACAAATAGACACAAAATGTGTATGGATCTCTCTGAAATGGTTCCATACAGGACTTCGATACGGCTTCCGCATGTAAGTTCGCCGTTAGCAACCGTGGCGCCCATCGGTCCAATAACACAGGTCTACAAAAAAGACTTTTTTTTTTTGCAGAAGAAAACCTGATGTTGATTCTAATGTAACTTATCATGCTGAATTCAAAAATGTAATCAGAAGTTTTCTATGACCTATATATTAAAAACATTTCCAAATTTCAAGTAGGTGTATCTCAAAAATCTTGCGTGATAGAAAAAACTAATGGTATAGTTGGAATCAACACAAAGAGTTAAATTTAGATAAGATGCTGTTTCTTTTGGGACAAAGAAAAATAATTTTTAATAAACCAGTGTAATGTAATAAGGTTTATGCAAAATGTTTTTGTAATATTTTTTGTATTTTTTGCTGTATTTATCCTAATGCCATAAAAAAGGCTGTCACGCAAAACCCATGGATGATGGAATATTTCTGATTTGAATTTTGAGTTCAGCATGAAAAGTTACACTAGAAACACCATCAGGTTCTCTTGGGCAAAAATGTTGTTGACCGGTGTAATTTCCATAATCTTCCCGTTGACACACATATCCACACTCACCTCTCAGCTACTTCACGCATTTTTGTTGATCAATCTGAGAAAATCAACAACAAAAGCTTTATTAAGACATATCAGTCTTAAACAGATTCTCCGACTAGAAATGTATGGTACATGCAGGAATAACAGTAAAAGTACCAGTAATGAGCATTACTATTATTATTATTTTGAAGTTAATCATATAAAGGTGATCTGAGATAATCAAATCGTGGACTTTTATAGGATTTCCTCAGTAACTGCATCTGCGGGCTTTTCACCAAATTCAGAATGTTCTACCATCTTCAGAATCTTCAAACCAATATCTAACTGTAGTTGTGGATAAAGGTTATCCATACATGGCATCATCTTTGTCTTTTTTTCTTCACATGTTTTATTATCCAATGACAAATAGTGGATACTGAATTATACCACAATTTCTACATATTGATCTATTATGATGCATTAGCGCGCCATAGATAAAGAGCTGCCGACAACTTCAGAACAACTATTCTGACCATCTCAGAAATTTAAATATGCACAGAATACTCATGACTTGGGACCGAGGATGCTCATCTGATGAAACAAGCATGCCCCCGCTGGTCCCGTGCTAGGATATCTCAGTTGCTGGGTCCCAGAAGCAAGATAATAAACCGAATCAACTATACGCTCTGTCAATTAACTTGAATTTATAAAAATTCAATAAAGAAAAAACTCTTTCATCCTTTCTTGTTATCAAAATTTAATAGTATTATAGACGCGTATGATATAAAGTAGAAATTATTTTATTTAAAAAAAAAATCAAAAGCGTCTATATATATATATATATATAATTACTTAATCATTACTTAAATGGATAACAAACAAAGAAATCCCATAAATGAGTATGAAAATTGGGGAGTACTCTAGATCTCTCAGGTAGAAAGAAGTGAAAATTAATTTGATAGGACGCTCAGGGGAGTGGCAGCCAATTTGATAGGTCACTCAGGGGAGTGGCAGCCAATTTGATAGGTCGTTTTGTCCATTAGTGTATATATATAACACTTAAAACAATGGAATCATATAAATAAATAAAGCTTCCAGGACTAAGTCCTTGTGCAAAAAATGTATTTTCAAGCTTTCGGACTTGTCAGTCCTTTAAAAGGAGTATCACATTGATAAATTGATGATAAATATTATATATATATATATTATTTATACATATTTATATTCTAAATACTTATGATATTGAGATAAATATACTACATCAATTGTGTGTGAAAAACAAATTTTGAAAATATACATTTATGGTGGATTGAAATGATGTAAATAAAACCTAGAGATATTCCAGGATCCCTCTAGTCTGTCCTAACTTAGAGCTTCAATCAAATGGACCTTTCTAGTTAGTCTCGAGGATCACGCCATCACCATCTCCTCAGCGGCGAAGTACGCGATCTACGTATTCTTCGTTGATCACGAAATACGTGGTGTCGCTGGAGACCCGCTGGTGATTCTCCACCAAACTCTGCAGCGATGGCAGAGGCACCATATTCATTGTATATAGTATGATGCATATACAGTTAAAACTGTCTATAGCGCTCCCTCTAAATAGCGCCTCCCTCTCTATAGCGCCCGATTTTAAATACGTAGTACGATGCGATTTACATTAAAAGTGACCTGTCTATAGCACCCCCTCTCTATAGCACCCTATTTTGGTGAGTCCCAAGAAAGGGCGCTATAGACAGGTTTAACTGTATATATAATTATATTTTTTAAATAATGAAGACTGTGCACTTTTGAATGTATTGACAAGATGCCAATAAAATTATTTTGATTGCCAAATTGTCAATCAAAGAAGATTCCATACAACTGGAGCCCGATCTCTCCACCATCGTCCGGGTTGAGTCTTTAGAATGGGTGTGTGACGCAAGAGCACGCTGTCCTCGTCCGACCTGAGAACGGAAAGAAAGAAAGAAATTCTCCATACAAGTTGGAGTGGAACAACGACGGAAGAAAGGAACTGCTACAATCTGGAGGACATTGCACTCAACAACCTCTGTCGTTAAATATTAATTGAATCGTTAATTTGCCCATTCTTATATATACCTCTAGCTCCCTTTTAACAAGAAATGTTTATTTAATGAAGGAGAATAAAACTGAAAGTATTAATGCCATCAAAATAAGAAATTTAATAGTCATTTCTCCTATATTTGATATTTTATGAGAAACATTTGTTCAGTTATACACACAATAGAGTTAAGAATATTCTTGATATTATATAGAATCGGTCCCTCTATTTACAGTAACTTAGCTTTACATTTGTAGTTTTTAATTATAAGGAAAGATACACTTTCCTTACACAACTTAAGGACAAAACTTAAGGAAGTTGTCCTTATAGCATGTATATCGGGATTCACACAATAACTCTGAAAGATACACTCATGGACAAAACATAAGGAAGTTGTACCTTTTAAAATGTATATCGGGATTCTGACAATAACTCTGAAAGATACACTCATGGACAAAACATAAGGAAGTTGTACCTTTTAGCATGTATATCGGGATTCAGACAATAACTCTGAAAGATACACTCATGGACAAAACATAAGGAAGTTGTACCTTTTAGCATGTATATCGGGATTCTAACAATAACTCTGAAAGATACACTCATGGACAAAACATAAAGAAGTTGTACCTTTTAGCATGTATATCGGGATTCTGACAATAACTCTGAAAGATACACTCATGGACAAAACATAAGGAAGTTGTACCTTTTAGCATGTATATCGGGATTCAGACAATAACTCTGAAAGATACACTCATGGACAAAACATAAGGAAGTTGTACCTTTTAGCATGTATATCGGGATTCAGACAATAACTCTGAAAGATATACTCATGGACAAAACATAAGGAAGTTGTACCTTTTAGCATGTATATCGGGATTCAGACAATAACTCTGAAAGATACACTCATGGACAAAACATAAGGAAGTTGTACCTTTTACCATGTATATCGGGATTCAAACAATAACTCTGAAAGATACACTCATGGACAAAACATAAGGAAGTTGTACCTTTTACCATGTATATCGGGATTCAGACAATAACTCTGAAAGATATTTTCTACACAGTTACATTTATTGAAGACACTCGAGATAACAAAGTGTGAACAAAATTAACTCTGTCTCCTTCAAAACGAAACAGACAACTGGCGGCGACATTAAAGACTTTCTACTCCCTTTAAAATTTGTCCATGATTGTATATAAGAAGTTAAATCCATAAGTACGTATTCTATTTTTGTCCGTGTATTTATGTATTTGTGTATTTTGGGTTCGTCTCATCATCCACCAGACCACCTTTAGAGCTCTTATACTATATTGGACGATTCTACTTATTAAGGCAACACTTGAGGGTGTAATTTTAGTAATGTTTTTTAGCCAAACTATGGACAGAGGCTCTCAGGACAGTAGAATTACATATAAATGGTCTCATCAAGCAATGTTCTTCTGCAAACAATAACGTCTCATTTATATATTTGAAATAGAACAACAGAGTAACGAAATTCTATTAAAAAAAAAAGAAACAAATTCTCTACTATCTTTACTGCGATAAAAAGTAGAAAGTTTCTTTTATTTGTTTTTAAAAGAAACATCTTGCTTGTGGTTTTATTTATTTATTTATTTATGTAGAGATGGCGTGTTAGTGTTTTGTGTTTGAATATTGTCATTTTGCTCTTTGTCAGATGTTCTAATGATTTTTTTTTCTTTAGAAGTGCCGTGTACAAGAAACTATAGATTGATATTGGAAGTAACTTCATGTTAAGAATTTAAGTACGTTTTTACCATAAAGTTTGTATAAATTTGTTATTGTGTTAATTGCGGAAATGGCTTTAGTCTTTATAGTTGAAGTATTTTGGAAATTTTATTTATAGTAATTAGAGTAATACCAACTCCGCCTTTGCCGGTCCCAAGACCGGATGAAAAAGGAAGAGGGGGGAGCAGTAACAAGCTCGGTAAAAAACCTGGGTTCAACTGACCCGGCTGATAGTACCCTGTAAGGGCTCCTAATCCAAGGATACAGGATGAGCAGCGTTTGTACTCCATGTTAGGAGCAGCTGCACATGGCGTCTGTTCCTCATGTCAGAGGCGGCCATTTTTTTTTTGGAGCTAAGTTCCAGTTACTTAGCATTAATAGGTTTTTTATTTATGAGTGGATTATAAGGTTATAGTCCTGAAAGGTATCAATAAGAAAGAAATGTGAGTGTTTAGGTTCTGTTTATATCCATTATCATTTCCTTCTTCTGCCCAGAAATCCTCCTCTGCGTAGCAGGCGAGAGAAGCAGCAATACAAGTAAGTAAGGGACTGCCCTGTAGGGTGAAGTACGGTGTGGTGAGCCCCGAGCCGCTACGGTAACCGTGAACAGGGAACTCTGTGTGTGGCTGACTAACTGGGTAATGGCACCTCCACTTTCCATAGAGCAACAGGACAAGACAATACCGCCATTATTTCTTTCTGCTTTGTTGTTAGTAACAGATCTCTCTGACGATGTTATATATTTGTTCTGATTCTGAGCTTCGGTCTAATAATGGTATATCTTACTATTCAAAAGGTCGAAATTTGTTGATTACATATCTAGGTTATTGTTTGGATGATTAAGGAAAATTTTTGAACAAAATTTATAATTCATATATCCTTCCTTCTTTCCTTCAATACCTTCTTCTACTGAGGGTGGGCCACATGGTCTCTCCATAACTCCCTCCTTCAATACCTTCCTCTACTGAGGGTGGGCCACATGGTCTCTCCATAACTCCCTCCTTCAATACCTTCCTCTACTGAGGGTGGGCCACATGGTCTCTCCATAACTCCCTCCTTCAATACCTTCCTCTACTGAGGGTGGGCCACATGGTCTCTCCATAACTCCCTCCTTTAATACCTTCCTCTACTGAGGGTGGGCCACATGGTCTCTCCATAACTCCCTCCTTCAATACCTTCCTCTACTGAGGGTGGGCCACATGGTCTCTCCATAACTCCCTCCTTTAATACCTTCCTCTACTGAGGGTGGGCCACATGGTCTCTCCATAACTCCCTCCTTCAATACCTTCCTCTACTGAGGGTGGGCCACATGGTCTCTTCATATCTCCCTCCTTCAGTGCCTTCCTCTACTGAGGGTGGGCCACATGGTCTCTCCATAACTCCCTCCTTCAATACCTTCCTCTACTGAGGGTGGGCCACATGGTCTCTTCATATCTCCCTCCTTCAGTGCCTTCCTCTACTGAGGGTGGGCCACATGGTTTCTTCATATCTCCCTCCTTCAATACCTTCCTCTACTGAGGGTGGGCCACATGGTCTCTTCATATCTCCCTCCTTCAGTGCCTTCCTCTACTGAGGGTGGGCCACATGGTTTCTTCATATCTCCCTCCTTCAATACCTTCCTCTACTGAGGGTGGGCTACATGGTTTCTTCATTCTCCCTCCTTCAGTGCCTTCCTCTACTGAGTGTGGGCCACATGGTCTCTTCATATCTCCCTCCTTCAGTGCCTTCCTCTACTGAGGGTGGGCCATATGGCCTCTCCATAACTCCCTCCTTCAATACCTTCCTCTACTGAGGGTGGGCCACATGGTCTCTTCATATCTCCCTCCTTCAGTGCCTTCCTCTAATGAGGGTGGGCCACATGGTCTCTCCATAACTCCCTCCTTTAATACCTTCCTCTACTGAGGGTGGGCCACATGGCCTCTCCATAACTCCCTCCTTCAATACCTTCCTCTACTGAGGGTGGGTCACATGGCCTCTTCATATCTCCCTCCTTCAGTGCCTTCCTCTACTGAGGGTGGGCCACATGGTCTCTCCATAACTCCCTTCTTCAATACCTTCCTCTACTGAGGGTGGGTCACATGGCCTCTTCATATCTCCCCCCTTCAGTGCCTTCCTCTACTGAGGGTGGGCCACATGGTCTCTCCATAACTCCCTCCTTCAATACCTTCCTCTACTGAGGGTGGGTCACATGGCCTCTTCATATCTCCCTCCTTCAGTGCCTTCCTCTACTGAGGGTGGGCCACATGGTCTCTCCATAACTCCCTTCTTCAATACCTTCCTCTACTGAGGGTGGGTCACATGGCCTCTTCATATCTCCCTCCTTCAGTGCCTTCCTCTACTGAGGGTGGGCCACATGGTTTCTTCATATCTCCCTCCTTCAGTGCCTTCCTCTACTGAGGGTGGGCCACATGGCCTCTCCATAACTCCCTCCTTCAATACCTTCCTCTACTGAGGGTGGGCCACATGGCTTCTTCATATCTTCCTCCTTCAGTGCCTTCCTCTACTGAGGGTGGGCCTCATGGTTTCTTCATATCTCCCTCCTTCAATACCTTCCTCTACTGAGGGTGGTCTACGTGGTTTCTTCATTCTCCCTCCTTCAGTGCCTTCCTCTACTGAGGGTGGGCCACATGGCCTCTCCATATCTCCCTCCTTCAATACCTTCCTCTACTGAGAATGGGCCACATGGTCTCTTCATATCTCCCTCCTTCAATACCTTCCTCTACTGAGGGTGGGCCACATGGCCTCTTCATATCTCCCTCCTTCAGTGCCTTCCTCTACTGAGGGTGGGCCACATGGTTTCTCCATATCTCCCTCCTTCAGTGCCATCCTCTACTGAGGGTGGGCCACATGGTTTCTTCATATCTCCCTCCTTCAGTGCCTTTCTCTACTGAGGGTGGGCCACATGACCTCTACATAAATCCCTCCTTCAATACCTTCCTCTACTGAGGGTGGGCCACATGGTCTCTTCATATCTCCCTCCTTCAATACCTTCCTCTACTGAGGGTGGGCCACATGGTCTCTTCATATCTCCCTCCTTCAGTGCCTTCCTCTACTGAGTGTGGGCCACATGGTCTCTCCATAACTCCCTCCTTCAATACCTTCCTCTACTGAGGGTGGGCCACATGGTCTCTCCATAACTCCCTCCTTCAATACCTTCCTCTACTGAGGGTGGGCCACATGGTCTCTCCATATCTCCCTCTTTCAATACCTTCCTCTACTGAGAGTGGGCCACATGGTCTCTCCATAACTCCCTCCTTCAATACCTTCCTCTACTGAGGGTGGGCCACATGGTCTCTTCATATCTCCCTCCTTCAGTGCCTTCCTCTACTGAGGGTGGGCCACATGGTTTCTTCATATCTCCCTCCTTCAATACCTTCCTCTACTGAGGGTGGCCACATGGCCTCTCCATAACTCCCTCCTTCAATACCTTCCTCTACTGAGGGTGGGCCACATGGTCTCTTCATATCTCCCTCCTTCAGTGCCTTCCTCTACTGAGGGTGGGCCACATGGCCTCTCCAAAACTCCCTCCTTCAATACCTTCCTCTACTGAGGGTGGGCCACATGGTCTCTTCATATCTCCCTCCTTCAGTGCCTTCCTCTACTGAGGGTGGGCGACATGGTCTCTCCATATCTCCCTCCTTCAGTGCCTTCCTCTACTGAGGGTGGGCTACATGGTTTCTTCATATCTCCCTTCTTCAGTGTCTTCCTCTATTGAGGGTGGGCAACAAGGTCTCTTCATATCTCCCTCCTTCAGTGCCTTCCTCTAATGAGGGTGTGCCACATGGTCTCTCCATAACTCCCTCCTTCAATACCTTCCTCTACTGAGGGTGGGCCACATGGACTCTCCATAACTCCCTCCTTCAATAACTTCCTCTACTGAGGATGGGCCACATGGTCTCTTCATATCTCCCTCCTTCAATACCTTCCTCTACTGAGGGTGGGCCACATGGCCTCTCCATAACTCCCTCCTTCAATACCTTCCTCTACTGAGGGTGGGTCACATGGCCTCTCCATATCTCCCTTCTTCAGTGCCTTCCTCTACTGAGGGTGGGCCACATGGTTTCTTCATATCTCCCTTCATCAGTGCCTACCTCTATTGAGGGTGGGCCACATGGCCTCTCCATTACCCCCTCCTTCAATACCTTCCTCTACTGAGGGTGGGCCACATGGTCTTTTCATATCTCCCTCCTTCAGTGCCTTCCTCTACTGAGGGTGGGCCACATGGTTTCTTCATATCTCCCTTCTTCAGTGCCTTCCTCTATTGAGGGTGGGCCACATGGCCTCTCCATTACTCCCTCCTTCAATACCTTCCTCTACTGAGGGTGGGCCACATGGTCTCTTCATATCTACCTCCTTCAGTGCCTTCCTCTACTGAGGGTGGGCGACATGGTCTCTCCATACCTCCCTCCTGCAGTGCCTTTCTCTACTGAGGGTGGGCCACATGGTCTCTTCATACTTTCACCGCCATCCTCTTCATCTCCCCATATGTTTGTCGTCCAGTCCTTTGTTTTAGATCGTCTGTGTATCCCTGTCGTCTCCTTCCCCTCGATCCCCTGGAGATTTCCCTCCAACACTGTCAGCAATGTCTCTCCTGATTTTTTAATCTATTTACCAGTTGCAAACAAGACACGCTATATCCGATCTGGATAATTGCGCGTGAAACTGATGATCCGCGCATCACATGTCCTGTTGTGTTGTTTAATGAACTTTCGAATAGGTTCAGAACGCCAGAATTTTTAGAGCTCTTCTGTAAAGGTGAACTTTTTTTTGTTAAAGCTCTCTTATATAGCAATATGTAAGCTAATTTTTCCGGCCTTTTAATATTTTCATAGGTTTTCCCGATTAATCGATGTTATTTATGGTTCTCACACATCAGATTATCTCTATGAATCATTAGGGTTTTTGAGCTTCCCGTTTTGCTTCCACGCATTCCTGATCAAACCTGTGATATTGTATTTTGCGTCAGTGAACACAACGTTCACCAGACTAGAAAACTAGGATACAGGAGGTTTAGGTGAGCACGTTTCCAGCCAGAAAAGCGATGCCAGTTGTAGTTACAGCACGTGTCCAAACGGACGATGCTAGGTGCAGCACAGCACGTGTCCAGGCAGCGGGGCAGGCTAGGCGAGGTACAGCACGTGTCCAGGCAGCGGGGCAGGCTAGGCGAGGTACAGCACATGTCCAGGCAGCGGGGCAGGCTAGGCGAGGTACAGCACGTGTCCAGGCAGCGGGGCAGGCTAGGCGAGGTAGAGCACATGTCCAGGCAGCGGGGCAGGCTAGGCGAGGTACAGCACATGTCCAGGCAGCGGGGCAGGCTAGGCGAGGTACAGCACGTGTCCAGGCAGCGGGGCAGGCTAGGCGAGGTGCAGCACGTGTCCAGGCAGCGGGGCAGGCTAGGCGAGGTACAGCACTTGTCCAGGCAACGGGGCAGGCTAAGCGAGGTACAACACGTGTCCAGGCAGCGGGGCAGGCTAGGCGAGGTACAACACGTGTCCAGGCAGCGGGGCAGGCTAGGCGAGGTAGAGCACATGTCCAGGCAGCGGGGCAGGCTAGGCGAGGTACAGCACATGTCCATGCACCGGGGCAGGCTAGGCGAGGTACAGCACATGTCCAGGCAGCGGGGCAGGCTAGGCGAGGTACAGCACGTGTCCAGGCAGCGGGGCAGGCTAGACGAGGTACAGCACGTGTCCAGGCAGCGGGGCAGGCTAGGCGAGGTACAGCACGTGTCCAGGCAGCGGGGCAGGCTAGGCGAGGTACAGCACGTGTCCAGGCAGCGAGGCAGGCTAGGCGAGGTACAGCACGTGTCCAGGCAGCGGGGCAGGCTAGACGAGGTACAGCACGTGTCCAGGCAGCGGGGCAGGCTAGGCGAGGTACAGCACGTGTCCAGGCAGCGGGGCAGGCTAGGCGAGGTGCAGCACGTGTCCAGGCAGCGGGGCAGGCAAGGCGAGGTATAGCACTTGTCCAGGCAACGGGGCAGGCTAAGCGAGGTACAGCACGTGTCCAGGCAGCGGGGCAGGCTAGGCGAGGTACAACACGTGTCCAGGCAACGGGGCAGGCTAGGCGAGGTAGAGCACATGTCCAGGCAGCGGGGCAGGCTAGGCGAGGTAGAGCACATGTCCAGGCAGCGGGGCAGGCTAGGCGAGGTACAACACGTGTCCAGGCAGCGGGGCAGGCTAGGCGAGGTAGAGCACATGTCCAGGCAGCGGGGCAGGCTAGGCGAGGTACAGCACATGTCCATGCACCGGGGCAGGCTAGGCGAGGTACAGCACATGTCCAGGCAGCGGGGCAGGCTAGGCGAGGTACAGCACGTGTCCAGGCAGCGGGGCAGGCTAGACGAGGTACAGCACGTGTCCAGGCAGCGGGGCAGGCTAGGCGAGGTACAGCACATGTCCAAGCGGCGGGGCAGGCTAGGCGAGGTACAGCACGTGTCCAGGCAGCGGGGCAGGCTAGGCGAGGTACAGCACGTGTCCAGGCAGCGAGGCAGGCTAGGCGAGGTACAGCACGTGTCCAGGCAGCGGGGCAGGCTAGACGAGGTACAGCACGTGTCCAGGCAGCGGGGCAGGCTAGGCGAGGTACAGCACGTGTCCAGGCAGCGGGGCAGGCTAGGCGAGGTGCAGCACGTGTCCAGGCAGCGGGGCAGGCAAGGCGAGGTATAGCACTTGTCCAGGCAACGGGGCAGGCTAAGCGAGGTACAGCACGTGTCCAGGCAGCGGGGCAGGCTAGGCGAGGTACAACACGTGTCCAGGCAACGGGGCAGGCTAGGCGAGGTAGAGCACATGTCCAGGCAGCGGGGCAGGCTAGGCGAGGTACAACACGTGTCCAGGCAGCGGGGCAGGCTAGGCGAGGTACAACACGTGTCCAGGCAACGGGGCAGGCTAGGCGAGGTAGAGCACATGTCCAGGCAGCGGGGCAGGCTAGGCGAGGTACAGCACATGTCCAGGCAGCGGGGCAGGCTAGGCGAGGTACAACACGTGTCCAGGCAGCGGGGCAGGCTAGGCGAGGTAGAGCACATGTCCAGGCAGCGGGGCAGGCTAGGCGAGGTACAGCACATGTCCATGCACCGGGGCAGGCTAGGCGAGGTACAGCACATGTCCAGGCAGCGGGGCAGGCTAGGCGAGGTACAGCACGTGTCCAGGCAGCGGGGCAGGCTAGGCGAGGTACAGCACGTGTCCATGCACCGGGGCAGGCTAGGCGAGGTACAGCACATGTCCAGGCAGCGGGGCAGGCTAGGCGAGGTAGAGCACATGTCCAGGCAGCGGGGCAGGCTAGACGAGGTACAGCACGTGTCCAGGCAGCGGGGCAGGCTAGGCGAGGTACAGCACATGTCCAAGCGGCGGGGCAGGCTAGGCGAGGTATAGCACGTGCCCAGGCAGCGGGGCAGGCTAGGCGAGGTACAGCACGTGTCCAGGCAGCGGGGCAGGCTAGGCGAGGTATAGCACGTGTCCCGCCAGGCGGCGCGGTTGCCAGGGCGACCCTCCCAGCAGCGGCGGCCGCAGCTCCCTCCAGGTAGGTGGCCCTTCACGTGCTGCCCCCCTCACTGAACACACCCTATCGATAGATTTAATAACGAATTCACGTCTACATCCACTGAGTAATTAAGCCATATTATATATAAATGTCATACATCCAACGATTAAAAAATAACAAACAAAACATTTTATATCTATATATAACCTATTAAAAAATACCGAAACAATAAATAATTTACAAGAATATCGCATTTTTCATTTTATTTTGAAAGAAACAAGAATGGCTCAATGAATTAATTACTTAGAGAATCATTGAATAGTTGTGTCATCAGAGAAAAAGCCTTGGCAATGGAAACTAAAAGATCAGACTGAATAAACCACACCCAAGTGATCAAATTGGTCCAAACGAACGTATTACACGAGACCAGCTTGGACCTAAGTAACGTACATCAATCGGACTAGCCAGGACCGAGGTGATGGCAACCACGGGACCAGCATGGACTGGGGTGACTTGGTCACCACGGGAGAGTGTGGACCGGGGTGAGGTGTACCACGGGACCAGCTTGGACATAGGGTAAGGTGCAGAAGTCAGGATCAGCCTGGCTGAGGTGATGTCAACCACTGGAACAGCCTAAACGAGGTGACCTGTACCATGAAAAATCCTGGACTGAGGTGTATTGTACCACGGGACAGCCTGGCTGAGGTGTATTGTACCACGGGACAACCTGAACTGAGGTGATTTGTTCCACGGGAAAGCCTGAACTGAGGTGACTTGTACCACGGGGCAGCCTGAACTGAGGTGACTTGTACCACAGAAAGCTTGGACCGAGGTGACTTCTACCACGAACAGCCTGGACTGAGGTGACTTGTACCATGAAATATCCTGAACTGAGGTGACTTGTACCACGGGGCAGCCTGAACTGAGGTGACTTGTACCACAGAAAGCTTGGACCGAGGTGACTTCTACCACGAACAGCCTGGACTGAGGTGACTTGTACCATGAAATACCCTGAACTGAGGTGACTTGTACCACAGAAAGCCTGAACTACATCCCTGGACCGAGGTGACGCGCAGCAATCGGGACTACATCCCTGGACCGAGGTGACGTGCAGCAGTCGGGACTACATCCCTGGACCGAGGTGACGTGCAGCAATCGGGACTACATCCCTGGACCGAGGTGACGTGCAGCAGTCGGGACTACATCCCTGGACCGAGGTGACGTGCAGCAGTCGGGACTACATCCCTGGACCGAGGTGACGTGCAGCAGTCGGGACTACATCCCTGGACCGAGGTGACGTGCAGCAGTCGGGACTACATCCCTGGACCGAGGTGACGTGCAGCAGTCGGGACTACATCCCTGGACCGAGGTGACGTGCAGCAGTCGGGACTACATCCCTGGACCGAGGTGACGTGCAGCAGTCGGGACTACATCCCTGGACCGAGGTGACGTGCAGCAGTCGGGACTACATCCCTGGACCGAGGTGACGTGCAGCAGTCGGGACTACATCCCTGGACCGAGGTGACGTGCAGCAGTCGGGACTACATCCCTGGACCGAGGTGACGTGCAGCAGTCGGGACTACATCCCTGGACCGAGGTGACGTGCAGCAGTCGGGACTACATCCCTGGACCGAGGTGACGTGCAGCAGTCGGGACTACATCCCTGGACCGAGGTGACGTGCAGCAGTCGGGACTACATCCCTGGACCGAGGTGACGTGCAGCAGTCGGGACTACATCCCTGGACCGAGGTGACGTGCAGCAGTCGGGACTACATCCCTGGACCGAGGTGACGTGCAGCAGTCGTGACTACATCCCTGGACCGAGGTGACGTGCAGCAGTCGGGACTACATCCCTGGACCGAGGTGACGTGCAGCAGTCGGGACTACATCCCTGGGGCGGACCGCAGTCTCGACGAATCGATCCGTGCCTCAAGGACTTCTGTGATCGACACTCGCGCGGACTCTTTGAATGAAGTCGTCACTTCGGACTCTTGCAGGATTCAGAAGATGGTTTACAAGTCGTGTGATAGCACAGATTTTGTAGTTTTTCTCCCTTCTCCATAAAATATTTTCTTAAAACCACCGGTAAAGACTCAAGGTCACAACAGAACGCCTCACAACAATTCCAACATTAGAACTGAACAATATAACTGTATAGATTTTTTCAAATGGAATTATAACTGTCAATATACACGCTGTACTCCATAATGGAAGAAAGGTAAAGAATAAGAAATTCAGATCTATTGACGATAGTAAACATTGACAAAATTTCAGACGATACATATTTATAACGCTGAACTAGATGACTAAGTGTTTCTGTTCTTTTTTTATTATTTAAAGAAACGTGGGGATTTAACGTCAATAAAAGAAACACTACCACTTAGGTCTACATCCATAGTATCAGAAATTTAGAAGAAGCGAGATTCAGAACTTGAATCCTCATTACAGATATCAATCTTTTGGATATATATGTGATTATAATATGAAGTAAAATGAAAAATAAGAAAAATGTATATAAACCCATGTAAAAACTTAAAAAGTAGAATGTCTTTAATTTCGCCGGTCTTTTTTTTAAAAGACAGAGGTTGTTCACACTTGTTTATCTCGTATGTCTTCAATAGAGCTCACGGTAATATATTTTAGAGTCTGAATCCAGATATACATGCTAAAAAGTTCAACCTCCATAAGTTCTGTTCATGAGTGTATCTTTCAGATTTATTGTCTGCATCCCGATTTGCATGCTAAAAGGTACAACTTAATTAAGTTTTGTCCATGAGTCTACATGTATCTTTCAGAGTTATTGTCTGAATCCCGATATACATGCTAGAAGGTACAATTTCCTTTAGTTTTGTCCATGAGTGTATTTTTCAGAGTTATTGTTTGAATCCCGATATACATGCTAAAAGCACAACTTCCTTCAGTTTTGTCCATGAGTGTATTTTTCAGAGTTATCGTCTGAATCCCGATATACATGCTAAAAGCACAACTTCCTTAGTTTTGTCCATGAGTGTAACTTTCAGAGTTATTGTCTGAATCCCGATATACATGCTAAACGGTACAATTTCCTCAAGTTTTGTCCATGAGTGTATATTTGTATCCTCGCCACAATAGTTACTGTCTATAATCTATGTCATTAAAAAACTATATTTTCTGTCTATTCCCTATCTACATCCTCTTCTTCTTCTTTCTTATCTCCACTCAATCATTTTAGGGTATCAAGTTGTGGCCCTCGATGGTGTCTGTCTTTGTCATTAAGACTGGTAGCACTACTCAGTGGCAGGCCGACTTAGCTCCAAAAGAAATGGCCACCTCTGACATGAGGAACAGACACCATTTTAGCCGCTCCTAACATGGAGTACAAACGCTGCTCATCCTGTATCCCTGGATTATGAGCCCTTACAAGATACTATCAGCCGGGCCAGCTGAACCCACATGTTTTAGAAAGCTTGTTACTGCTCCCCCGCCTCCTTTTTCATCCGGGCTTGGGACCGGAAAAGGCGGAGTTATCTATACATCCTGATATCTACTATATCTTCTCTTTATACTCTATCCATGTCTTGATATATCACTAAGTTTGTGTTTATTCCTTATATACATTCAGACACTAAATAGTTTCTGGCTCTACTCTATCCTGACGCTGAAATAATTTCTGTCTATATGCTATCTATATCTGAAACAATATGAAAAAATAGTACAAATGAGAAATCGTACTGGGATAACGTGGATAAATCAAGAAAAATACATCTTCTTAACGTTCAAATTTTCATTATTTCGCTTCCTCACGCACATCTAGCCTTAACTACCCGTTTCATGATTTTTCAGGATACCTGAATGACTAGTTTTTTGGTCGTTGAGGTACAGCTTGCACCACGCTGACAAGGGCCAATAGCACTAAACGCGTGCGTGGTTAGCTTTTCTTGATTAATCAAGAATGGGTATTTAGCCAATTCTGGAATATTTAAAATTCAACGAAAATAGTTGATATTTATTCCGATAGATAGCGCAATTCATCAGCAAATTTCAGTTGCACGATGGGGAGATGCCTTTTTCTTAATTTATTCACTTTATACCAGTAAAATATCACATTTGTGTTATTATTATTTCACAGAGTTCTGTTAGTCGGTCAGTCAGTATTTAAGTATTCTACGACCTAAAGGAAATATTGTTTTTATGAAAAAAATTCCAATTTTGTAAAGTTTCCTTCTATATTTTTTACATATAACATATGTCAAATATTTATCCTATCAACGAACGGGTTTTGAACAACAGCCAGTTTTACTTCTTGTTACACACTCATGGACAAAACATAAGGAAGTAGGGAGTCTGTAAGGTTGGTTTTTTTAATGAGACGGGGGCAATTTTGTTCATATTTGGTTATCTCGTGTTTCTTCAATAAAGGTCACTGTAATATCTTTCTGAGTTATTGACTGAATCCCGATATACATGTTAAAAGGCACAACTTCCTTAAGTTTTGTCAATGAATGTATCTTTCTGAGTTATTGAATGAATCCCGATGTACATGTTAAAAGATACAACTTCCTTAAGTTTTGTCAATGAGTGTATCTTTCTGAGTTATTGTCTGAATCCCGATATACATGTTAAAAGATACAACTTCCTTAAGTTTTGTCAATGAGTGTATCTTTCTGAGTTATTGACTGAATCCCGATATACATGCTAAAAGGTACAACTTCCTTAAGTTTTGTCAATGAGTGTATATTTCTGAGTTATTGACTGAATCCCGATATACATGCTAAAAGGTACAACTTCCTTAATGTGAGAAAATAGTACAAATGTGACATTGTACTGGTATAAGTTTCATATATTAAGAAAAAGGCATATACTTATCGTGAAGCTCAAAGTTTCTGATGGCTAACGCCATCTATCGGAATAAATATCAACTATTCATTGATTTTTAAATATTCAAAAATTAGCCAAATACCTTAAGTTTTGTCCATGAGTGTAAATTTTAACTTCAACTAATCAAATAAGTACAGAGCATTAACTAACAGTCCATCATATATATGTTATATTAAAATATTATTCTATTTAAAATTATATTTCATAGATACAAATACTGTTAAATCGACCGCCAGAGGTCACGCTTACCCTATAAAAACTCATTGTTGTTGTTTCCCGATGGCCGGCTCAAACCTTTTGTAAATATGTAAATAAGTTTTTTATTTTGTAGATTCACTCGCCTTAAGCCAGGCAGTACTTTTATCAAATTGTTTTTTAAATATTCCTTTATCTCAATTAAAGCAATTACTGATTTATACTTTAAAGATTTTAACCACGACTGCATTACCAAAACCATTTAGTCCTAAAAAAGAACCAGCAAATAATTCCATATCTAATCCTCACGATAATCAAAAATCAAGCATAAAATCTCATCATTTTTCATAATATATATATATAACATAGCAAGATGATTCTAAAGAATAAATAAACCTAAAAATGTGTCCAAGTGACAGAATTCGAACTATCCTTACTTGGCTAAACTTCCATCATATAATAAAGGGATTGTTCCCTGTATGAAAAAGTGAAAGTTGTATAAGCTTATGCTTATGATTTTGCTTTGTTTTAAAAATGAATCGATGTTGGTTCCATATGCTTGAATTGAATATTACACCTTAGTTCTATATATTTTATTGCGCAAAAGGGAAAACAACAAAACAAAAAAGAAACTACAATTGCAAATGATTTGATAACTAACGAAGAAAAAATTCATGATGGTGATGATGATAAAAAATTGAATATGTCTGCCAGAAAAATGCTTCTATGAATTAAAGATAAGAATAATTACAAGCTTTAGTTTTTAATTCATAGAAGCATTTTTCTGGCAGACATATTCAATTTTTTATCATCATCATCTTTTTTTTTCTTTGTTAGTTATTAAATCATTTGCAATTGTAGTTTCTTTTTTGTTTTGTTCCTTTTTAAGCAATAAAATATATAGAACTAGGTGTAATATTCAAATAAAGCAAATGGAACCAACATCGATTCATTTTTAAAACAAAGCAAAATCATAAGCTTATACAACTTTCACTTTTTCATACAGGGATCAAGCCTCAGACTCCCATAATACAAAGAATAGATATATGATGCACTAGCGCGCAATCTGTTATCAAAATTCGAAACTATTTTAAAGGC
>CP092876.1:80425250-80474400 GCA_030710605.1 Cordylochernes scorpioides
GAATCTTCCTCGATCAAAGTTGGAATTGTTGAAGCGGCGACACAAGGAAAGATCAGTTTGTTCACCGCTCATCACACAGATGGCAGATGACCTTGGCCATTGAGGCTTTGTCAGGATTGGAGACTTGCCAGGTACGACAGTTGGAACAATTGTAAATGGCGCCATATTATATAGTAAACCTTCAATTCCTGTTGTCCTCGATGTGATTTGAAAGGTTGTTCCACTGATAGTGTTCCTACCTCTACTGCAGCCCTTTCAAACTGTCTTTGGTGTATGGCAGATTCAGAGAGTACTGGGAACTAAGGCTACGAGGGCCAAAGTCCTATTGGAGCGTAGGACGGGTTTAACCTAGTCCAAACGAGAGGACAGCAACCTGGCCATGAAACTCTCGTAGACGCCTGTGGGCTGATTGATCGACCCCATGGAGCTATACCATAATGGCGGGGGCGAGGGGCCAAACCAAATGGCCGCTCGGTGCATGGAGAATGCACCAGTTCCAAACTGGCTGGAAAACTGGATGGCAGGGGTGCAGCTTCGGCTGCAGGCGTTCAAGCAATACTAGCTTAGGTAGCCTTTGCATCCTACGATATCTTTGATGTATAGACTTCGGTCTAGGTAGACCATATCCTTCGGTGCTATCTTTAAAACATATCAAGTTTAAAGATTTGAGAAGAAAACAAACATCCCTAAATATATAAAAGTCAGTGTATGTAGGTATGTATAAAATTATACACAAATAAATTTACTGGCAATGCGTTTCTTTTTTAAATCTCTACAGACCTTACTGCAATGATATGATTTAATGAATGAGAGGGCTTGGCTCATCAGTAGTGAACCCTCTCAGCGGTTTCGCCAAATTAATCTCTAGACCGCTCTACTATTGTATTGGACTGGTTTTGTTATATACCCTGCATTTTCTATGGAAGGCAGCTAAATGGTGTTTAGTGAACTATGGACATAAGCTTATAGGTCTTTAGAGGTACATACATATAAATTTCAAGGTATTGCATCGAGCAAAGCTCTTCCGCGCAAAACATGTTTTCATAACCATTATATATTAGTAAATTAAATTTTATTGCCCTCTATCGTTAAAATTATACACAAATAAATTTACTGGCAATGCGTTTCTTTTTTAAATCTCTACAGACCTTACTGCAATGATATGATTTAATGAATGAGAGGGCTTGGCTTATCAGTAGTGAACCCTCTCAGCGGTTTCGCCAAATTAATCTCTAGACCGCTCTACTATTGTATTGGACTGGTTTTGTTATATACCCTGCATTTTCTATGGAAGGCAGCTAAATGGTGTTTAGTGAACTATGGACATAAGCTTATAGGTCTGTAGAGGTACATACATATAAATTTCAAGGTATTGCATCGAGCAAAGCTCTTCCATATATAATGGTTATGAAAACATGTTTTGCGCGGAAGAGCTTTGCTCGATGCAATACCTTGAAATTTATATGTATGTACCTCTACAGACCTATAAGCTTATGTCCATAGTTCATTAAACACCATTTAGCTGCCTTCCATAGAAAATGCAGGGTATATAACAAAACCAGTCCAATACAATAGTAGAGCGGTCTAGAGATTAATTTGGCGAAACCGTTGAGAGGGTTCACTACTGATGAGCCAAGCCCTCTCATTCATTAAATCATATCATTGCAGTAAGGTCTGTAGAGATTTAAAAAAGAAACGCATTGCCAGTAAATTTATTTGTGTATAATTTTAACGATAGAGGGCAATAAAATTTAATTTACTAATATATAATGGTTATGAAAACATGTTTTGCGCGGAAGAGCTTTGCTCGATGCAATACCTTGAAATTTATATGTATGTACCTCTACAGACCTATAAGCTTATGTCCATAGTTCACTAAACACCATTTAGCTGCCTTCCATAGAAAATGCAGGGTATATAACAAAACCAGTCCAATACAATAGTAGAGGGGTCTAGAGATTAATTTGGCGAAACCGCTGAGAGGGTTCACTACTGATGAGCCAAGCCCTCTCATTCATTAAATCATATCATTGCAGTAAGGTCTGTAGAGATTTAAAAAAGAAACGCATTGCTAGTAAATTTATTTGTATATAATTTTAACGATAGAGGGCAATAAAATTTAATTTACTAATGTATGTATGTATGTATGTAATTTTAAAACATTTTATTGACATCTATTCATTGATTTACAATCGTTTAAAAGGTAATCGGAAATATATACACAGAGGAGTCCTACTTCTGGGTTCCTTCACGTTTCGTATTAATAGTCTGATTGGCCAGCTGTGCTGGTGTCATTGAAACTATTGATGTTGTTGACAATCCAGAGTTGCGTCTTAAGATGATCTTCGATATAGGAGGTTTTGTGGCATGTGTTTCATCTTCAGAGCTCATGGTTTCTTCCAGCTCTGTCCACGTGCGCGTGGGACTGTAAGAACCGCCGGTGTCCGATTCATAGCCCGTAAGGGATGACTTCATTCTTTTTCCATCTTCTCTCTCCACATTCGATCTTTTCTTCTCAATCCGTGAGGCTTCAAGTGTCCTCTTCTTCTTTGATGGTCTTACGTCATCTCATGCATAAAGATTATCAATCTCAGATAGGATTAATCTCATTTTCCCTAATTTATCGTTAAGGGCCCTTCTTTGGTCGCTCTTGAGGTTTCTGAATGAATTTGATTTAATATCCTCGTGTTTCTCGAGGTGGCGGGAGATTATCGTTTTCAGGTCGGGATGTATCTCGAGTTGTTGTCGAACCTTGGTCTGTCTTGAAATGCCTGCTTTTCTGAATACTTCTGCAATGATTTTTTCAGTTTCCTGGCTCTCTCTGTCCTCGCAATCAATCAACTCTTTCCGGAGTTGAGAGGAGTCCATCGACCACTGCGAGCATCTGGTGGATGTTTTTTCGTCAGAATCCTCGGTTTCAGCGTCAGGTTCCGATTCAGAGTTGGGGTGAATGATTGTCCCACCGCCCGGGGGGACTGGTTTTGTTCATCTCTTCGGGCTCGACGCGTGATGTCTTTTCCTCGCGGAGGTCTCGGTTTCTTTTGCGGTGGGGATGTCCTATCCATAGGAGGTTTTTCAGGGGTAGGGGTTTGTGGCGGTGCAGTTGGATTAAGGGCGTCTGCAAAGGATTTTGTCACCGTTTCTCTGATCCGGGGGTCAAAGGGGCATTTGGCTCTGATATGGCCATGCCGTTTGCAGCCCGCGCAGATGACGTCTTCAGCAACAAAGATTTTAAAATTGTTGCTCATGTATTCGATGGTGATGATAGCCGGCATGGCGGTGTCTTCTTTCTTTTTGATGACAATCTCCCTCCTCAAAGAGGAGAGGTGCTTGTATAGGGGGTTACTGGTGGGGAAGGGTAGGGGTCGGATACTTAATACTTGTCCATAGGGCTGTAGGACCTTCACGATATCCTCGTCGGGGATGAAAAGCATCACGCCGGACAATATGTACTTTTTCGGGATGTTGAAGAGCGGGTAGGGGTAGATGGTTTTGTCCTTGACCTGAAAGCCGGTGTTGATCAGCATTTCTGCTTGTTCAACCCCGGCCAGTGAGACAATCGCCTGACCGTTGATCTTTCCAACGGAATGAATTCCAGTTCGGCCTATGATTTTGGCGATTCCGTCCAGGTGTTCTTCCGCGGTGCAATCCGGGAGCGAGACGAATTGAATCGTCGATTTTGTCGTTAGACTTCTTTTCTCATAAGTCGCCTTTCTTTCTAGGTCAAATTTCTTAATTCTTCTTGAGAGAAGTTTGGTCGTTGAGTAAACGTTTTTGCATATTGATTGCCTGCTTGCGTCATATATGAAGATTTCTCAGTTTGTAGTTGCAATGATGAGGACGTAGATTGTGGATTTTGATCAGCCAATGAGGTGAGTGATAGCGACGATGACGCAACAGCCGGCTTGGCTGTTGCCATGGTGATGCCGTAAATCTACAACTTGTAGATTTACAGGCCTATGAAAATTAGATTTAAGAAAAAAATACAAACTTGATGAAAATTCCCCAAAGATGGCTCGAAATGAAGCACGTCTAATGGTGAATCAGATGATATAGTTTGGGATGAGTAGAAAGGGCAGTCAGCAGAGTGAAAGACGAACAACTCGGAGCGCGCGCGAGATGCGGCCGCACGGCCGAGTATGTATGTATGTATGTATGTGTGTTTGTTTCTATGTCGGCTATACACGTCCTCAATACGTAACTAATCTGACTGAAATTTTAACAGTATATAGAGTAAAATCTGGAAAAACTTATAGTGAAAATTGCAGGTCTTTATCCCGAATATTGCGTTGCAAATTTGCCCTTTCGCTCGCAAGCAGCGCCTCTAGCGGTGAAGATAGGAGGTAATATCAACTGACCTAATGTACTTGTAAAACGTGTTTTAACAGGAAATAGAGAAAATCTGGATGAGATATTTAGCCAAAGAAATTGAAATTGAGGGGTTTTGGGCAAAGATAGTTGTTTTTTAGTCAGAAAATGTTGATGACAATATTGCTGTATCATGTTTGATTATCAGATACAAAATTATATCGGGAAAAATTCCAAAAAGCAGAGACCACTGGTGAAACCAGTTCATTTTCAGTATGAAGTAACAAAATTCTAACAGAAAAACATTCATTCGAGCAGAAGACACAAAGCCAGATCATCTCTCTATAAAAATATCGCTTCTCAGACACAAAGTTTGGAGTGGGACACAAGAGTGACATTCACGGCACCAATTTATAATTGTAACGAATAGTATTTGAAAATCAAAATAATAGAATTTCAAATATCTTTGTGAAAATTTACATTTTTATTTTTATATTTTAAAACACACAAAGTTTGGAGCGGGACGTTTCACATGAGTGACATCCACGGCGGTATTTGAATAAAAACATTTAATCGGGTAAAACCCGGACGTTGCCCGGGTCATTCGGCTAGTTTACTATAAAAATAGCTTCAATATATTTTGCATTATAGAACTCAATGCGGATTCTGTGAGATATCTGTTAACTTCTAACTTTTCCCCTTTTCTTGGATGAACCGTTAGATCAGAGGTGGGCGCTACAAGATCTGGAACCAAATATACGAGTTTGCACGCATAATTCATAGTGTAAATTAGAGGAATTCCACGATCTGATACTCTAATAAAAACAGATACCAATTTATTTGTTGCCTTTTCATAATCATGTTAATCTATTGTGGACTCTGTGATAATGCCGTGTTTATTAAATGACCACGATGTTAGGAACATAGTCGATACACACACATCATACTCGGTAATATCTCTTCTTCTTCTTTCTTATCTCTCTGGGTGAAGAAGAATGTCTTTGTCATTATGACTGGGAGCACTACTCAGTAGCAGGTCGAAAGAGCTCCAAAAGAAATGGCCGCCTCTGATATAAGGGGCAGACGCCACGTGCAGCCGCTCCTAACATGGAGTACAAACGCTACTCATCCTGTATATCTGGATTAGGAGCCCTTACAGGGTACTATCAGCCAGGCAAGCTGAGCCCAGGTTTTTTAGTGAGCTTGTTACTGCTCCCCCTCCTCCTTTTTCAGAGCTTGGGACCGGAAAAGGCGGAGTTTCGGAAATATCTGACTTATTCCGTCGATAGATGGCAATTGAAGGCAATTGAATTTATAAATTTAGAGTATAATTTCGAATCAACTATTACCTCAATTTTTCGACAAAAACTTTCATCAATCCCAACTATAACATAATTAAAAATCCTCATTCAGCAATTTTCTTTAGTTAACCATATTTTTATTCATCTTTTGTTCATCCATATTCTTCTGGAAAATACCAAAAAACTTTTAAAAAATTATAATTTAAAAAAATAAATTAAAATAAATATTTATAATTACATTTTATTCAATAAGCAAAAACAAGTATTTTAAAATTTTACTTATTTGGAAAAATAATTAATTATGTTCAAAATAGTTTATAAAAGGTTCACTAGATGGCGATACCATACTTCTATCGCCAGTCTATATCCATACATATAGTCGTTGATATATTTGTATATAGCATCAAGTAACATTTTTATATTAAATAAGAGATTTAACTTTCGTACATGTCTTTACTTCTACAGAATCTTAGAAATAAAAAAAAGAGCTATAGGAAAAATATATTGTAAGCCATTTTTAAAATGTGTGTGTGAACAAATAAATTATTTATCTATAAGATAGAATATTTTATTTAACAATCTTTTTCTGTTGAAATAATAAAACTAAAAAAAAAATAAATTAATGTGGTTGTATCTTGTCCATGGGGCAGATCAGATGCAATAAGTAACCGTCGTCAGAAGCTTTCAGATAGATGTGTTCTTCATCGCCTTCTTTGGAGCAGATTCCCCAAAGGTAACCCATTGTTTGATTGTTGCTTGACTACAGGGGGTATAATAATAAATCAAGGTCACATAGACGGTTAAAAATAGACACAAAATGTGTATGAATCTCTCTGAAATGGTTCCATACACGACTTCGATACGGCTTCCGCATGTTGTTCCCCGTTAACAACCGTGGCGCCCATCGGTCCAATAACACAGGTCTACAAAAAAGACTTTTTTTTTGCAGAATAAAACCTGATGTTGATTCTAATGTAACTTATCATGCTGAATTCAAAAATGTAATCAGAAGTTTTCCATCACCAATATATTAAAAACATTTCCAAATTTCAAGTAGGTGTATCTCAAATATCTTGCGTGATAGAAAAAACTAATGGTATAGTTGGAATCAACACAAAGAGTTAAATTTAGATAAGATTCTGTTTCTTTTGGGACAAAGAAAAATAATTTTTGATAAACCAGTGTAATGTAATAAGGTTTATGCAAAAATGCTTATGTAATATTTTTTGTATTTTTGCTGTATTTATCCCAATACCATAAAAAGGCTGTAACGCAAAACCCATGGGTGATGGAAAATTCTGATTAGATTTTTGAGTTCAGCATGAAAAGTTACACTAGAAACACTATCAGGTTCTCTTAGGCTTAAATGTTGTTGACCAGTGTAATTTCCATAATCTTCCCGTTGACACACATATCCACCTCTCAGATACTTCACGCATTTTTGTTGATCGATTTGAGAAAATCAACATAAAAAGCTTCATTAAGACTTTTCAGTCTTAAACAGATTCTCCGAATAGAAATGTATGGTACATGCAGGAATAACAGTAATAATTCCAATAATGAGCATTTTTATTATTATTATTTTGAAGCTAATCATATAAAGGTGATCTGAATGATAAAATAGTAGACTTTTATAGGATTTCCTCAGTAACTGCATCTGCGGGCTTTTCACCAAATTCAGAATGCTCTACCATCTTCAAATTCTTTAAACCAATATCTAACTGTAGTTGTGGATAAAGGTTATCCATACATGGCATCCTTTTTGTCTTTATTTCTTCACATGTTTTATTATCCAAAGGAAAATAGTGGATACTAAATTATACCACAATTTCTACATATTGATCTATTATAAGGCATTAGCGCGCCATCTGTTATCAAAATTCAAAACTATTATAAACGCGTATGATATGAAGTAGAAATTGTTTTATTTTTAAAATAATCTAACGCGTCTATAATAGTTTTGAGTTTTGATATTGATCTATTATTACTAAAATGGATAACAAATAAATAATCCCATTAATCAGTGTGAAGATTTGGGCATACTCTAGATATCTCAGAAAGAAAGAAGTGAAGATTAATTAGATAGGTCGCTCAGTGGAGTAGCAGCCAATTTGATAGGACGCTCAATGGAGTAGTAGCCAATTTGATAGGTCGTTATGTCCATTAGTGTATATATATCACTTAAAACAATGGAATCATATAAATGAATAAAGCTTCCAGGGCTAAGTTTCTTGTAAAAACTTTTATTGTCAAGCTTTCGTATTTATCAGTTCTTCAAAAGGAGTATCACGTTAACAAATTAATGATAAATACAATTTTTAAAAATATTTATATTTTAAATAATTATGATATTGAAAGAAATATATTACATTATTTGTGTGAAAAACAACTTTTTGAAAATATACGTGCATGATGGATTGAAATCATATAAATAAAACCAAGAGATATTCCAGGAGTCCTCTGTTCTGTCGCAACTTAGAGCTTCAATCAAATGGACCTTTCCAGTTGGTCTCGAGGACCACGCCATCACCATCTTCTCAGCGGCGAGGTACGTGATCTACGTTTTCTTCGTAGATAGCGCCCGATTTTAAATACATAGTACGATGCGATTTACATTAAAAGTGACCTGTCTATAGCACCCCCTCTCTATAGCACCATATTTTGGTGAGTCCCAAGAAAGGGCGCTATAGACAGGTTTAACTGTATATATAATTCAATATAATACACTGCGGCTTGTGATTGTAAAACGACACTTGAAGCTACACCGCATGAGTTTATTTTCAACGAAAAATTAAAATTTTATTGCAAGGTGAAATATCGACTATATCTATCCTTTTTGGATGAGGTATGAAAGGGTGAATTATGAAGAGTAATGATGAATTGACGTAATATAATTATCTTTTTTAAATAGTGAATACTGTGCACTTTTAAATGTATTGACAAGATGTCAATAAAATTATTTTAATTGTCAAATTATCAATCTAAAAAGATTCCATACAACAGGAGCCCGATCTCCCTGCCATCGTCCGGGTGGAGTCTTTAGAATGGGTGTGTGACGCAAGAGCACGCTGTCCTCGTCCGGCCTGAGAACGGAAAGAAAGAAAGAAATTCTCCATACAAGTTAGAGTGGAACAAAGACGGAAGAAAAAGGAACTGCTACAATCTGGAGGACATTGCACTCAACAACCTCTGTCGTTGAATATTAATTGAATCGTTAATTTGCCCATTCTTATATATACCTCTAGCTCCCTTTTACCAAGAAATGTTTATTTAATGAAGGAGAATAAAACTGAAAGTATTAATGCCATCAAAATAAGAAATAAAATAGTCATTTCTCCTATATTTGATATTTTATGAGAAACATTTGTTCAGTTATACACACAATAGAGTTAAGGAAATTCTTGATATTATATAGAATCGGTATCTCTATTTACAGCAACTTAGCTTTACCTTTGTAGTTTTTAATTATAAGGAAAGATACACTTTCCTTACACAACTTAAGGACAAAACTTAAGGAAGTTGTCCTTATAGCATGTATATCGGGATTCACACAATAACTCTGAAAGATACACTCATGGATAAAACTTAAGGAAGTTGTACCTTTTAACATGTATATCGGGATTCACACAATAACTCTGAAAGATACACTCATGGACAAAACATAAGGAAGTTGTACCTTTTAACATGTATATCGGGATTCAGACAATAACTCTGAAAGATACACTCATAGACAAAACATAAGGAAGTTGTACCTTTTAGCATGTATATCGGGATTCAGACAATAACTCTGAAAGATACACTCATAGACAAAACATAAGGAATTTGTACCTTTTAGCATGTATATCGGGATTCAGACAATAACTCTGAAAGATACACTCATGGACAAAACTTAAGGAAGTTGTACATTTTACCATGTATATCGGGATTAAGACAATAACTCTGAAAGATACACTCATAGACAAAACATAAGGAAGTTGTACCTTTTAGCATGTATATCGGGATTCAGACAATAACTCTGAAAGATACACTCATGGACAAAACTTAAGGAAGTTGTACCTTTGAACATGTATATCGGGATTCAGACAATAACTCTGAAATATATTCTATACCCAGTTGCATTTACTGAAGACTCTCGAGATAACAAAGTGTGAACAAAATTAACTCTGTCTCCTTCAAAACGAAACAGACAACTGGCGACATTAAAGACTTTCTACTTCCTTAGAATTTGTCCATGAGTGTATATAAGAAGTTAAATCCATAAGTACGTATTCAATTCTTGTCTGTGTATTTATGTATTTGTGTATTTTGGGTTTGTCTCATCATCCACCAGACCACCTTTAGAGCTCTTATACTATATTGGACGATTCTACTTATATAGGCAACACTTGAGGGTGTAATTTTAGTTACGGTATTAAGCCAAACTATGGACTTAGCTTTTAGGACAGTACAACCACACATGAAATGTTCGAGCAATGTTCTTCTGAAAACAATAAGTACAAAGCCAGGCATAAATTAAACACAAGACAATAACGTCTAATCTATATATTTGAAATAGAACAACAGAGTAACGGAATTCTATTTAAAAAACAAATGAAACAAATTCTCTACTATCCTTACTGCGATAAAAAGTAGAAAGTTTCCTTCATTTGTTTTTAAAAGAAACATTCTTGCTTGTGGTTTTATTTTTATGCAGAGATGGCGTGTTATTGTTTTGTGTTTGCATATTGTCATTTTGCTCTTTGTCACATTCTCTAATGATTTTTTTTTTCACTTTAGAAGTGCCGAGTACAAGAATCTATCGATTGATTTGGAAGTAATTTCGCGTTAAGAATTTAAAGTACGTTTTTACTATTAAGTTTGTATAAATTTGTTATTGTGTTAATTGCGGAAATGGCTTTAGTTTTTATAGTTAAGGTATTTTGGAAATTTTATTTCTAGTAAATAGAGTTATACCAACTCCGCCTTTGCCGGTCCCAAGTCCGGATGAAAAAGGAGGAGGGGGAGCAGTAACAAGCTCGCTAAAAAGCCTGGGCTCAGCTGGCCATGCTGATAGTACACTGTAAGGGCTCCTGATCCAGGGATACAGAGTGTCTGTACTCCATGTTAGGAGCGGCTGCACATGGCGTCTGTTCCTCATGTCAGAGGCGGCCATTTCTTTTGGAGCTAAGTTGGCCTGCCACTGAGTAGTGCTCCCAGTCTTAATGACAAAGGCAGACGCATTCTATTTCACCCAATCATGATGGTTGTCAAATATCTCTGGAGATAAGAAAGAAGAAGAGAGTAATACCTAAGTTATTATGGAAGTTTAAAAATTTACGGTTTGGAATTATTTGACATTCGAAATTCAATTTCTGATGATAACTGTGAAAATTATGTTTACACATGGGGGAATTGTGATACCTCTGTCTAATGAGTACCTACCTCCCTCTTTATACAAGGTAAGTTTTGCTTCACTTTCAGTTACTTAGCATTAATATGTTCTTTATTTATGAGTGGATTATAAGGTTATAGTCCTGAAATGTATCAATAAGAAAGAAATGTGAGTGTTTAGGTGCTGTTCATATCCATTATCATTTCCTTCTCCTGCCCAGAGGTCCTCCTCTGCGTAGCGGGCGGGAGAAGCAGCACAAGTAAGGGACTGCCCTGTAGGGTGAAGTACGGTGTCGTGAGCCCTGAGGGACTGCCCTGTAGGGCGAAGTATGGTGTCATGAACCCCGAGCCGCTACGGTAACTGTGAAGGCCTACAGGGAACTCTGAAGTGTGGCTGACTAACGGGACAATGGCACCTCCCTTTCCATGGAGCAACAGGACAAGACACCACCACCATCTTTTCATTCTGTTTTGTTGTTAGGAACAGCCCTCTCTGACGATGTTATATATTTGTTCTGATACTGAGCTTCGGTCTATTAATGGTATATCTTATTATTCAATAGGTCGAAATTTGTTGATTACATATCTAGGCTATTGTTTGGATGATTGAATGATCTTTTTGTGAACAAAATCTATTATTTATATATCCTTCCTTCTTTCCTTCAGTGCCTCCCTCTACTGAGGGTGGGCCACATGGTCTCTCCATATCTCCCTCCTTCAATGCCTTCCTCTACTGAGGGTGGGCCACATGGTCTCTCCATATCTCCCTCCTTCAATGCCTTCCTCTACTGAGGGTGGGCCACATGGTTTCTTCATATCTCCCTCCTTCAATGCCTTCCTCTACTGAGGGTGGGCCACATGGTCTCTCCATATCTCCCTCCTTCAATGCCTTCCTCTACTGAGGGTGGGCCACATGGTCTCTCCATATCTCCCTCCTTCAATGCCTTTTTCTAATGAGGGTGGGCCACATGGTCTCTCCATATATCCCTCCTTCAATGCCTTCCTCTACTGAGGGTGGGCCACATGGTTTCTTCATATCTCCCTCCTTCAATGCCTTCCTCTACTGAGGGTGGGCCACATGGTCTCTCCATATCTCCCTTCTTCAATGCCTTCCTCTACTGAGGGTGGGCCACATGGTTTCTTCATATCTCCCTCCTTCAATGCCTTCCTCTACTGAGGGTGGGCCACATGGTCTCTCCATATCTCCCTCCTTCAATGCCTTCCTCTACTGAGGGTGGGCCACATGGTTTCTTCATATCTCCCTCCTTCAATGCCTTCCTCTACTGAGGGTGGGCCACATGGTCTCTCCATATCTCCCTCCTTCAATGTCTTCCTCTACTGAGGGTGGGCCACATGGTTTCTTCATATCTCCCTCCTTCAATGCCTTCCTCTACTGAGGGTGGGCCACATGGTTTCTCCATATCTCCCTCCTTCAATGCCTTCCTCTACTGAGGGTGGGCCACACGGTCTCTCCATATCTCCCTCCTTCAATGCCTTCCTCTACTGAGGGTGGGCCACATGATCTCTCCATATCTCCCTCCTTCAGTGCCTTCCTCTACTGAGGGTGGGCCACATGATCTCTTCATATCCCCCTCCTTCAGTACCTTCCTCTACTGAGGGTGGGCCACATGGTCTCTCCATATCCCCCTCCTTCAGTGCCTTCCTCTACTGAGGGTGGGCCACATGGTTTCTTCATATCCCCCTCCTTCAGTGTCTTCCTCTACTGAGGGTGGGCCACATGGTCTCTCCATATCCCCCTCCTTCAGTGCCTTCCTCTACTGAGGGTGGGCCACATGGTTTCTTCATATCTCCCTCCTTCAGTTCCCTCCTCTACTGAGGGTGGGCCACATGGCCTCTCCATAACTCCCTCCTTCAATACCTTCCTCTACTGAGGATGGGCCACATGGCCTCTCCATAACTCCCTCCTTCAGTGCCTTCCTCTACTGAGGGTGGACCACATGGTTTCTTCATATCCCCCTCCTTCAGTACCTTCCTCTACTGAGTGTGGGCCACATGGTCTCTTTATATCCCCCTCCTTCAGTGCCTTCCTCTACTGAGGGAGGGCCACATGGTTTCTTTATATCCTTCTCCTTCAGTGCCTTCCTCTACTGAGAGTGGGCCACATGGTCTCTTCATAACTCTCTCCTTCAATACCTTCCTCTACTGAATGTGGGCCACATAGTCTCTCCATATCCCTCTCCTTCAGTGCCTTCCTCTACTAAGGGTGGGCCACATGGTTTCTTCATATATCCCTCTTTCAGTGCCTTCCTCTACTGAGGGTTGGCCACATGGCCTCTCCATAACTCCCTCCTTCAATACCTTCCTCTACTGAGGGTGGGCCACATGGTGTCTTCATATCTCCCTCCTTCAGTGCCTTCCTCTACTAAGGGTGGGCCACATGGTGTCTTCATATCTCCCTCCTTCAGTGCCTTCCTCTACTGAGGGTGGGCCACATGGTCTCTTCATAACTCTTCCTTCAATACCTTCCTCTACTGAGGGTGGGCCACATGGTGTCTTCATATCTTCCTCCTTCAGTGCCTTCCTCTACTGAGGGTGGGCCACATGGTCTCTCCATATCTCCCTCCTTCAATGTCTTACTCTACTGAGGGTGGGCCACATGGTGTCTTCATATCTACCTCCTTCAATACCTTCCTCTACTGAATGTGGGCCACATAGTCTCTCCATATCCCTCTCCTTCAGTGCCTTCCTCTACTAAGGGTGGGCCACATGGTTTCTTCATATATCCCTCTTTCAGTGCCTTCCTCTACTGAGGGTTGGCCACATGGCCTCTCCATAACTCCCTCCTTCAATACCTTCCTCTACTGAGGGTGGGCCACATGGTGTCTTCATATCTCCCTCCTTAAGTGTCTTCCTCTACTGAGGGTGGGCCACATGGTCTCTTCATAACTCTCTCCTTCAATACCTTCCTCTACTGATGGTGGACCACATGGTGTCTTCATATCTCCTTCCTTCAGTGCCTTCCTCTACTGAGGGTGGGCCACATGGCCTCTCCATATCTCCCTCCTTCAGTGCCTTCCTCTACTGAGGGTGGGCCACATGATCTCTTCATATCCCCCTCCTTCAGTACCTTCCTCTACTGAGGGTGGGCCACATGGTCTCTCCATATCCCCCTCCTTCAGTGCCTTCCTCTACTGAGGGTGGGCCACATGGTTTCTTCATATCCCCCTCCTTCAGTGTCTTCCTCTACTGAGGGTGGGCCACATGGTCTCTCCATATCCCCCTCCTTCAGTGCCTTCCTCTACTGAGGGTGGGCCACATGGTTTCTTCATATCTCCCTCCTTCAGTTCCCTCCTCTACTGAGGGTGGGCCACATGGCCTCTCCATAACTCCCTCCTTCAATACCTTCCTCTACTGAGGATGGGCCACATGGCCTCTCCATAACTCCCTCCTTCAGTGCCTTCCTCTACTGAGGGTGGACCACATGGTTTCTTCATATCCCCCTCCTTCAGTACCTTCCTCTACTGAGTGTGGGCCACATGGTCTCTTTATATCCCCCTCCTTCAGTGCCTTCCTCTACTGAGGGAGGGCCACATGGTTTCTTTATATCCTTCTCCTTCAGTGCCTTCCTCTACTGAGAGTGGGCCACATGGTCTCTTCATAACTCTCTCCTTCAATACCTTCCTCTACTGAATGTGGGCCACATAGTCTCTCCATATCCCTCTCCTTCAGTGCCTTCCTCTACTAAGGGTGGGCCACATGGTTTCTTCATATATCCCTCTTTCAGTGCCTTCCTCTACTGAGGGTTGGCCACATGGTGTCTTCATATCTCCCTCCTTCAGTGCCTTCCTCTACTAAGGGTGGGCCACATGGTGTCTTCATATCTCCCTCCTTCAGTGCCTTCCTCTACTGAGGGTGGGCCACATGGTCTCTTCATAACTCTTCCTTCAATACCTTCCTCTACTGAGGGTGGGCCACATGGTGTCTTCATATCTTCCTCCTTCAGTGCCTTCCTCTACTGAGGGTGGGCCACATGGTCTCTCCATATCTCCCTCCTTCAATGTCTTACTCTACTGAGGGTGGGCCACATGGTGTCTTCATATCTACCTCCTTCAATACCTTCCTCTACTGAATGTGGGCCACATAGTCTCTCCATATCCCTCTCCTTCAGTGCCTTCCTCTACTAAGGGTGGGCCACATGGTTTCTTCATATATCCCTCTTTCAGTGCCTTCCTCTACTGAGGGTTGGCCACATGGCCTCTCCATAACTCCCTCCTTCAATACCTTCCTCTACTGAGGGTGGGCCACATGGTGTCTTCATATCTCCCTCCTTAAGTGTCTTCCTCTACTGAGGGTGGGCCACATGGTCTCTTCATAACTCTCTCCTTCAATACCTTCCTCTACTGATGGTGGACCACATGGTGTCTTCATATCTCCTTCCTTCAGTGCCTTCCTCTACTGAGGGTGGGCCACATGGCCTCTCCATAACTCCCTCCTTCAATACCTTCCTCTACTGAGGGTGGGCCACATGGTGTCTTCATATCTCCCTCCTTCAGTGCCTTCCTCTACTGATGGTGGGCCACATGGTCTCTTCATAACTCTTCCTTCAATACCTTCCTCTACTGAGGGTGGGCCACATGGTGTCTTCATATCTTCCTCCTTCAGTGCCTTCCTCTACTGAGGGTGGGCCACATGGTCTCTCCATATCTCCCTCCTTCAATGTCTTACTCTACTGAGGGTGGGCTACATGGTTTCTTCATATCTCCCTCTTTCAGTGCCTTCCTCTACTGAGGGTGGGCCACATGGCCTCTCCATAACTCCCTCCTTCAATACCTTCCTCTACTGAGGGTGGGCCACATGGTCTCTTCATATATACCTCCTTCAGTGCCTTCCTCTACTGAGGGTGGGCCACATGGTCTCTTCATACTTCCACCGCCATCCTCTTCATCTCCCAATATGTGTGTCGTCCAGTCCATTGTTTTAGATCGTCTGTGTATCCCTGTCGTCTCCTCCCCTCGATCTCTTCCTCTGGAGATTTCCCTCCAACACTGTCAGCAATGTCTCTCCTGATATTTTAATCTATTTACCAGTTGCAAACAAGACACGCTATATCCGAACTGGATAATTGCGCGTGAAACTGATAATCCGCGCATCACATGTCCAGCAAACGTCAGTTTCTGTTGTTTAATGAACTTTATCAGCTGGCGTTCTTTACCCATCCGATCGAGGACTTGATTATATGTTATCATATCCGTCCAAGGAATTTTGAGAGCTCTTCTGTAAAGGTGAACTTTATTTGTTAAAGCTATCTTATATAGAAATATGTAAGCTAATTGTTTCTGCCTTATAATATTTTCATAGGTTTTCCCGATAAATCGATGTTATTTATGGTTCTCACACATCAGATTATCTCTATAAATCATTAGGGTTTTTGAGCTTCCCGTTTTGCTTCCACGTATTCCTGATCAAACCTGTGATATTGTATTTTGCGCCAGTGAACACATTTCACCAGACTCGAAAACTAGGATACAGGAGGTATAGGAGAGCACGTTTCCAGCCAGAAAAGCGGTGCCAGTTGCAGTTACAGCACGTGTCCAAGGAAATCGGGGTAGGCTAGGCGAGGTACAGCACGTGTCCAGGCAGCGGGGCAGGCTAGGCGAAGTATAGCACGTGTCCAGGCAGCGGGGCAGGCTAGGCGAGGTACAGCACGTGTCCAGCCAGCGGGGCAGGCTAGGCGAGGTACAGCACGTGCCCAGGCAGCGGGGCAGGTTAGGCGAGGTATAGCACGTGTCCAGGCAGCGGGGCAGGCTAGGCGAGGTATAGCACGTGTCCCGCCAGGCGGCGCGGTTGCCAGGGCGACCCTCCCAGCAGCGGCGGCCGCAGCTCCCTCCAGGTAGGTGGCCCTTCACGTGCTGCCCCCTCACTGAACACACCCTAGCGATAGATTTAATAACAAATTCACGTCTACATGCACTGAATAATTAAGCCATATTATATATAAAAGTTATACATCCAACGATTAAAAAATAACAAACAAAACATTTTATATCTATATTTAACCTATTAAAAAAATACCGAAACAATAAATAATTTACAGGAAAATCGCATTTTTGATTTTATTTTGGAAGAAACAAGAATGGCTCAATGAAGTAATTGCTTAGAGAATCATTGAATAGTTGTGTCATCAAAAAGAAAGGCTTGGCAAAGGAAACTAAGAGATCAGACTGAATAAACCACACACATTGGTCCGAACGAACGTATTACACGAGACCAGCTTGGACCTAAGTAACGTACATCAATCGGACTAGCCAGGACCGAGGTGATGGCAACCACGGGACCAGCATGGACTGGGGTGACTTGGTCACCACGGGAGAGTGTGGACCGGGGTGAGGTGTACCACGGGACCAGCTTGGACATAGGGTAAGGTGCAGAAGTCAGGATCAGCCTGGCTGAGGTGATGTCAACCACTGGAACAGCCTAAACGAGGTGACTTGTACCATGAAACATCCTGGACTGAGGTGTATTGTACCACGGGACAGCCTGGCTGAGGTGTATTGTACCACGGGACAGCCTGGCTGAGGTGTATTGTACCACGGGACAGCCTGGCTGAGGTGTATTGTACCACGGGACAACCTGAACTGAGGTGATTTGTTCCACGGGAAAGCCTGAACTGAGGTGACTTGTACCACGGGGCAGCCTGAACTGAGGTGACTTGTACCACAGAAAGCTTGGACCGAGGTGACTTCTACCACGAACAGCCTGGACTGAGGTGACTTGTACCATGAAATATCCTGAACTGAGGTGACTTGTACCACAGAAAGCCTGAACTACATCCCTGGACCGAGGTGACGCGCAGCAATCGGGACTACATCCCTGGACCGAGGTGACGTGCAGCAGTCGGGACTACATCCCTGGACCGAGGTGACGTGCAGCAGTCGGGACTACATCCCTGGACCGAGGTGACGTGCAGCAGTCGGGACTACATCCCTGGACCGAGGTGACGCGCAGCAATCGGGACTACATCCCTGGACCGAGGTGACGTGCAGCAGTCGGGACTACATCCCTGGACCGAGGTGACGTGCAGCAGTCGGGACTACATCCCTGGACCGAGGTGACGTGCAGCAGTCGGGACTACATCCCTGGACCGAGGTGACGTGCAGCAGTCGGGACTACATCCCTGGACCGAGGTGACGTGCAGCAGTCGGGACTACATCCCTGGACCGAGGTGACGCGCAGCAGTCGGGACTACATCCCTGGACCGAGGTGACGCGCAGCAGTCGGGACTACATCCCTGGACCGAGGTGACGTGCAGCAGTCGGGACTACATCCCTGGACCGAGGTGACGTGCAGCAGTCGGGACTACATCCCTGGACCGAGGTGACGTGCAGCAGTCGGGACTACATCCCTGGACCGAGGTGACGTGCAGCAGTCGGGACTACATCCCTGGACCGAGGTGACGTGCAGCAGTCGGGACTACATCCCTGGACCGAGGTGACGTGCAGCAGTCGGGACTACATCCCTGGACCGAGGTGACGTGCAGCAGTCGGGACTACATCCCTGGACCGAGGTGACGTGCAGCAGTCGGGACTACATCCCTGGACCGAGGTGACGTGCAGCAGTCGGGACTACATCCCTGGACCGAGGTGACGTGCAGCAGTCGGGACTACATCCCTGGACCGAGGTGACGTGCAGCAGTCGGGACTACATCCCTGGACCGAGGTGACGTGCAGCAGTCGGGACTACATCCCTGGACCGAGGTGACGTGCAGCAGTCGGGACTACATCCCTGGACCGAGGTGACGTGCAGCAGTCGGGACTACATCCCTGGACCGAGGTGACGTGCAGCAGTCGGGACTACATCCCTGGACCGAGGTGACGTGCTGCAGTCGGGACTACATCCCTGGACCGAGGTGACGCGCAGCAATCGGGACTACATCCCTGGACCGAGGTGACGTGCAGCAGTCGGGACTACATCCCTGGACCGAGGTGACGTGCAGCAGTCGGGACTACATCCCTGGACCGAGGTGACGCGCAGCAGTCGGGACTACATCCCTGGACCGAGGTGACGTGCAGCAGTCGGGACTACATCCCTGGACCGAGGTGACGTGCAGCAGTCGGGACTACATCCCTGGACCGAGGTGACGTGCAGCAGTCGGGACTACATCCCTGGACCGAGGTGACGTGCAGCAGTCGGGACTACATCCCTGGACCGAGGTGACGTGCAGCAGTCGGGACTACATCCCTGGACCGAGGTGACGTGCAGCAGTCGGGACTACATCCCTGGACCGAGGTGACGTGCTGCAGTCGGGACTACATCCCTGGACCGAGGTGACGTGCAGCAGTCGGGACTACATCCCTGGACCGAGGTGACGTGCAGCAGTCGGGACTACATCCCTGGACCGAGGTGACGTGCAGCAGTCGGGACTACATCCCTGGACCGAGGTGACGTGCAGCAGTCGGGACTACATCCCTGGACCGAGGTGACGTGCAGCAGTCGGGACTACATCCCTGGACCGAGGTGACGTGCAGCAGTCGGGACTACATCCCTGGACCGAGGTGACGTGCAGCAGTCGGGACTACATCCCTGGACCGAGGTGACGTGCAGCAGTCGGGACTACATCCCTGGACCGAGGTGACGTGCAGCAGTCGGGACTACATCCCTGGACCGAGGTGACGTGCAGCAGTCGGGACTACATCCCTGGGGCGGACCGCAGTCTCGACGAATCGATCCGTGCCTCAAGGACTTCTGTGATCGACACTCGCGCGGACTCTTTGAATGAAGTCGTCACTTCGGATTCTTGCAGGATTCAGAAGATGGTTTACAAGTCGTGTGATACCACAGATTTTGTAATTTTTCTCCCTTCTCCATAAAATATTTTCTTAAAACCACCGATAAAGACTCAAGGTCACAACAGAACGTCTCACAATAACCCCGAAATTAGGACTGAACAATCTACTATAGATTTTTCAAATGGAATTATAGCTGTCAATATACACGCTGTACTCCCCAATGGAAGAAAGATAAAGAATAAGAAACTCAGATCTGTTGACGATAGTAAACATTGACAAAATTTCAGACGAAACATATATATAACGCTGAACGAGATTACTAAATGTTTCTGTTCTTTTTTTATTATTTAAAGAAACGTCGCTATGGGGATTTAACGTCAATAAAAGAAACACTACCACTTAGGTCTACATCCATAGTATCAGAAAGTTAGAAGAAGCGAGATTCAGAACTTGAATCCTCATTACAGAGAAAGATGTTTTGGATTTATATGTGATTATAATATAAAGTAAAATGAAAATAAGATAAATGTATATAAAACCCATGTAAAAACTTAAAAAGTAGAATGTATTTAATTTCGCCGGTCATTTTTTTTTTAAAGAGACAGATGTTGTTCACACTTGTTTATCTTGTATGTCTTCAATAAAGCTCACGATAATATATTTTAGAGTCTGAATCCAGATATACATGCTAAAAAGTTCAACCTCCATAAGTTTTGTCCATGAGTGTGTATCTTTCAGAGTTATTGTCTGCATCCCGATTTGCATGCTAAAAGGTACAACTTCCTTAAGTTTTGTCCATGAGTCTACATGTATCTTTCAGAGTTATTGTCTGAATCCCGATATACATGCTAGAAGGTACAATTTCCTTTACTTTTGTCCATGAGTGTATTTTTCAGAGTTATTGTTTGAATCCCGATATACATACTAAAAGCACAACTTCCTTTAGTTTTGTCCCTGATTGTAACTTTCAGAGTTATTGTCTGAATCCCGATATACAATCTAAAAGGTACAACTTCCTTAAGTTTTGTCCATGAGTTTATCTTTCAGAGTTATTGTCTGAATCCCGATATACAATCTAAAAGGTACAACTTCCTTAAGTTTTGTTCATGAGTTTATATTTGTATCCTGGCCACAATAGTTACTGTCTATAATCTATGTCATTACAAAACAATATTTTCTGTCTATTCCATATTTACATCTTCTTCTTCTTTCTTATCTCCACTCAATCATAATAGGGTATCAAGTTGTGATCCTCGATGGTGTCTGTCTTTGTCATTAAGACTGGGAGCACTACTGAGTGGCAGGCCGACTTAGATCCAAAAGAAATGGCCGCCTCTGACTTGAGGATCAGACGCCATGTGCAGCGGCTCCTAACATGGAGTACAAACGCTGCTCATCCTGTATCCCTGGATTATGAGCCCTTATAGGGTACTATCAGCCGGGTCAGCTGAACCCAGGTTTTTTAGTGAGCTTGTTACTGCCCCCCCCCCCCCCCCCTCCTTTTTTTCATCCGGGCTTGGGACCGGCAAAGGTGGAGTTATCTACATCCTGATATCTCACTATACCTTCTCTCTATACTCTATCCATGTCTTGATATATCACCAAAGTTTGTGTTTATTCCTTATCTACATTCAGACACTAAATAGTTTCTGGCTCTACTCTATCCTGACGCTGAAATAATTTCTGTCTATACGCTACCTATATCCGAAACAATATTGTAACAAAGTATTTATTATTTTATTAGCACAGTATTATTTTTTATGTTTATATTTTGCTACTGTGTACACTTCTCTCTTTTGCTTATCTTTTGTTCACCACTCATAGTTTGTTCTTGCCTGAAATGTTCTTGCCTCATCCCGAAGTTGGTCTTCCCTAATTTTCCATGTGGCAATATGAAAAAAATAGTACAAATATGAAATTTTACTGGGATAAGGTGAATAAATTTAGAAAAAGGCATTTCCTTATCGTACAACTTCACATTGTTTAGCGTCTTCACTCACTTCCAGCCTAACTATCCGTTTCATGATTTTTCAGGATGCCTGAGGTACAGCTTACACCACGCTGACGAGGGCCAACAGCCTGAAACACGTACCTGTTCAGCTTTTATTGATTAATCAAGAATGGGTATTTGGCCAATTCTGAAATAAATAAAAATCAACGAATAGTTGATATTAAAACGAAAATCACGAAATTTCTCTTTAATGGCTTATAAAATGCTAAAAATTAAGAGAAAAAGTTTTCTTTATTAAAATATATATAGGTTACTATTTATATATATTTTAATAAAGAATAGTTGATATTTATTCCGATAGATAGCGCAAGCCATCAGAAACTCTCAGTTGCACGATGAGGATATGCCTTTTACTTAATTTATCCACTTTATACCAGTTAAATATCATATTTGTATTATTATTATTTCACAGAGTTTTGTTTGTCGGCCAGTCAGCATTTAAGTATTATACGACCTAAATGAAATATTGGTTTTATGAAAAAAATCCAATTTTGTAAAGTTTCCTTCTATATTTTACATATAACATACTCCCCGAATGACCCGGGCAACGCCAGGGGTTTACCCGATTAAATGATTTTATTCAAATACTATTCGTTACAATTATAAATTGGCGCCGTAGATGTCACACTCTTGTGAAACGTCCCGCCCCAAACCATCGGCCGGGAATCGAACCCGAGGCGCCCGCGTGGCAGGCGAGCATTCTACCACTGAACCAAAAGCAAACGGTGACAGAAGTGTCTCGCGCATTGGCGGCACCAAATGATGGGGGGGGGGCAAAGGTGGCGTGATCGTAGCCGACCAATAGGAGGGCGCCGGCAAACCGTGACAGAGGCCATGACGCTCGTAACTGTATATAGAATGTCAAATATTTATCCTATCAACGAACGGGTTTTGAACAACAGCCAGTTATACTCCTTGTTACACACTCATGGACAAAACATAAGGAAGTAGGGAGTCTGTAAGGTTGGTTTTTTTAATGAGACGGGGGCAATTTTGTTCATATTTGGTTATCTCGTGTTTCTTCAAAAAAGGTCACTGTGATATCTTTCTGAGTTAAGACTGAATCCCGATATACATGTTAAAAGGCACAACTTCCTTAAGTTTTGTCAATGAGTGTATCTTTCTGAGTTATTGACTGAATCCCGATATACATGTTGAAAAGCACAACTTCCTTAAGTTTTGTCAATGAGTGTATCTTTCTGAGTTATTGACTGAATCCCGATTTTCATGTTAAAAAGCACAAGTTCCTTAAGTTTTGTCAATGAGTGTATCTTTCTGAGTTATTGACTGAATCCCGATATACATGTTAAAAAGCACAAGTTCCTTAAGTTTTGTCAATGAGTGTATCTTTCTGAGTTATTGACTGAATCCCGATATACATGCTAAAAGGTACAACTTCCTTAAGGTTTCTCTATGAGTGTATCTTTCTGAGTTATTGACTGAATCCCGATATACGTGCTAAAAGGTACAACTTCCTTAATGTGAAAAAATAGTACAAATGTGACATTGTACTGGTATAAGGTACATAAATTAAGAAAAAGGCATCTCCTTATCGTGAAGCTGAAAGTTTCTGATGGCTCACGCCATCTATCGGAATAAATATCAACTATTCATTGATTTTTAATTATTTTAAAATTGGCCACATACCTTAAGTTTTGTCCATGAGTGTAAATTTTAACTTCAACTAATCAAATAAGTACAGAGCATTAACCAACAGTCTATCATATATATGTTATATTAAAATATTATTATATTTAAAATTATATTTCATAGATACACATACTGTTAAATCGACCGCCAGAGGTCACGCTTACCCTATAAAAACTCATTGTTGTTGTTTCCCGATGGCCGGCTCAAACCTTTTGTAAATATGTAAATAAGTTTTTTTATTTTGTATATTCACTCGCCTTAAGACAGGCAGTACTTTTATCAAATTGTTTTTTATATATTCCTTTATCTCAATTAAAACAATTACTGATTTATACTTTAAATATTTTAACCACGACCCCATTACCAATACCATTTAATCCTAAAAAAGAACCAGCAAATAATTCCATATCTAATCCTCACGATAATCAAAAATCAAGCATAAAATCTCATCATTTTTCATAATATATATATAACATAGCAAGATGATTCTAAAGAACAAATAAACCTGAAAATGTGTCCAAGTGACAGAATTCGAACTATCCTTACTTGGCTAAACTTCCATCATAGAATAAAGGGATTGTTCCCTGTATGAAAAAAGTGAAAGTTGTATAAGCCTATGATTTTGTTTTGTTTTAAAAATGAATCGATGTTGGTTCCATATGCTTGAATTGAATATTACACCTTAGTTCTATATATTTTATTGCTTAAAAAGGAACACAACAAAACAAAAAAGAAACTACAATTGCAAATGATTTGATAACTAACGAAGAAAAAAAAAAAAGATGATGATGATGATAAAAATTGAATATGTCTGCCAGAAAAATGCTTCTATGAATTAAAAAATAAGAATAATTACAAACTTATGTTAATTTTTAATTCATAGAAGCATTTTTCTGGCAGACATATTCAATTTTATCATCATCATCTTTTTACTTTGTTAGTTATCAAACCATTTGCAATTGTAGTTTTTTTTTTGTTTTGTTGTGTTCCTTTTTAAGCAATAAAATATATAGAACTATGGTGTAATATTCAAATAGAGCAAATGGAACCAACATCGATTCATTTTTAAAACAAAGCAAAATCACAAGCTTATACAACTTTCACTTTTTCATACAGGGATAAAGCCTCAGACTCCCATAATACAAAGTATAGATATATGATGCACTAGCGCGCCATCTGTTATCAAAATTCGAAACTATTTTAAAGGCGTAAGATTCTTTTTGATATTAAACAATTTCTACCGCCCTTACTGCAATGGAAAAATTAATAGGAGGGCCTGGCTCATCAGTGGTGAACCCTCCCAGCGATTAAACTGGCGAAACCGCTGGGAGGGTTCACCACTGATTAGCCAGGCCCTCCTATTGATTTTTCCATTGCAGTAAGGGCAGTAGATATTGTTTAACATCAAAAAGAATCTTACGCCTTTAAAATAGTTTCGAATTTTAAAGAATATATATGTTTACTATCAAAATAATTCCTAAATACAAAACTATAAAGAAATGTGTATGGAGAACAACCTTTTGATTACCATTACTATAGTGCGATAATATAAAAGAAGAAAAAGGAGATTGTTGTGTAGAAAATTCCGCTAGCTTTCAAACGACATCGTTCTTTAACGGGTGTGAAGAATGGTGTTATTCGAAAGCTATCAGAATAAACATGTTCTACACAAGAAGCTTCTTTTTTGTTCTTCTTTATTATCGCAATATAAAAAAATGTATTTCTACAAATAGAGATAATACTTACCTGGCATTGGTGGACGAGTGGGTAACACCCTCGATTCCTGACAGTCATGAACTGGGATTGAATTCCGCGTTAAAATTTTGTTTAATATGTGAATAACCTTCACATATTATTCACTGTTTCAATTATCATGAACTAGGTTGCTCTTGCTGAGCGGTACCTATTAATGTGATTTTGAACCGACAAATAGAGAGTTATAGATATAAAATACAAATATTTTAAATAATATAAAAAATATACAGCTTCCTGGAAAAAAGAACCCGCAATTTCATATTTAATTTAGAATTTCGACGGTCAATACATATGAGATAAAGAAACATTTCACGCTGATTAGCTGATTAAGATCACGTGATCGTAAACAACCAATTAGAGCGCGAATAAAGCGGAGACCATATATGCCTATACAGATAAAGGGAGTCTATTGGAGTAGATAATATTCATATAAAATAATTAGTCAGTTATAGAATCTGAGAAGGCTTTATTGGTCCCAATTTGGCATTTCCACCTCAACACTTGACGTTGATAAAATATCGCATGTTAAAAGTATGAGGAATTATAAATGTATGTAATTCTACTGTCCTCAAAGCTTATGTCCATAGTTCTTCTAAAATACCCATTCAAAGAGTCTATCAACAGTATCACTATAAAAGGAAGTTCCAAAAATGCAATATAACCGCGGTATGGTAGATTAAACTGGCGAAACCACTGATAGGGTTCACCACTGATGAGCCAGGCCCTCTCATTAATTTTTCCATTGCAGTAAGGACAGTAGAAATGGTTTAATATCAAAAATAATCTTACGCCTTTAAAATAGTTTCGAATGAAGAATTTTGCAAACGTTTATTGCAAACTCAACATAAAATTGTAATTATTCAATAAAATCCCATATTGGCGATAAAGAGAAAACAATTGATACCAAGTAAACTGGTTTAGCCGTCATTACACTGTCTCCCCAAGTTGTGCAATAGGCAAAGAAGACCAGATTTCATTTTCCCCATAATCTAGGTTTGTTGTTTCTCGTGGGCAGTCTCAAGGTTGACTCGGTTCCCCAAAGGTCGTGGCGAGTGTTTACGCACGCAAGGCTGCATTGCGGCTCGTGCCAGGCTGGGCATCGATCCGGGTTCATGTCACTGGGCCGTCGTACAGGCTACGGGCCGCCGTAATAAATCTTTTATTGTGTATTTGGAAATATATTGAGATATTGAGAGTGTGATTCAATCTACAATCAACTGTATATGGCAACCGTTGAGGCAACGAAGGGAAAAAAACCTCGAGGTAACAATAGACGCAAACGTACAGGCAACAATAGGGGAAAACTCCCGGGGAACAATGATGACAAACAGCCAGACAAATATGGGCACAAAGGTCCAGGAAATAATAGGCACAAACGTCAAGGCAACAAAGAGGAGAAATCTCCGGGTAACAATGAGGGGCAAACCTCCAGGCAACGTTGGGGACAAACGTCCAGGCAACAATGGGGACAAAAGTCCAGGAAACAATGGGCACAAACGTCAAGGCAACAAAGAGGAGAAATCTCCGGGTAACAATGAGGGGCAAACCTCCAGGCAACGTTGGGGACAAACGTCCAGGCAACAATGGGGACAAAAGTCCAGGAAACAATGGTCACAAACGTCAAGGCAACAAAGAGGAGAAATCTCCGGGTAACAATGAGGGGCAATTTCCAGGCAACAATGGGGACAAACGTCCAGGCAACAATGGGGACAAAAGTCCAGGAAACAATGGGCACAAACGTCAAGGCAACAAAGAGGAGAAATCTCCGGGTAACAATGAGGGGCAATTTCCAGGCAACAATGGGGACAAACGTCCAGGCAACAATGGGGACAAAAGTCCAGGAAACAATGGTCACAAACGTCAAGGCAACAAAGAGGAGAAATCTCCGGGTAACAATGAGGGGCAATTTCCAGGCAACAATGGGGACAAACGTCCAGGCAACAATGGGGACAAAAGTCCAGGAAACAATGGGCACAAACGTCAAGGCAACAAAGAGGAGAAATCTCCGGGTAACAATGAGGGGCAATTTCCAGGCAACAATGGGGACAAACGTCCAGGCAACAATGGGGACAAAAGTCCAGGAAACAATGGGCACAAACGTCAAGGCAACAAAGAGGAGAAATCTCCGGGTAACAATGAGGGGCAATTTCCAGGCAACAATGGGGACAAACGTCCAGGCAACAATGGGGACAAAAGTCCAGGAAACAATGGGCACAAACGTCAAGGCAACAAAGAGGAGAAATCTCCGGGTAACAATGAGGGGCAATTTCCAGGCAACAATGGGGACAAACGTCCAGGCAACAATGGGGACAAAGGTCCAGGCAACAATGGACGCAAACCTCTAGGCATCAATGGAGAAAAACTCTAGGCAACAATAGACGCAAAAGTACAGCCAACAATAGAGGCAAACATCCTGCAACAATGGATGCAAACGTCCAGGAAACAATCGTGATATAGTCTAGGCAACAAGGGAGGCAAAAATCCAGGCTACAAAAGAGGAAAACCTCTAGGCAACAATAGTGAGAAATATCTAGGTAACAATGGAGACAAACGTCCAGGAAACAATGGGCACAAACGTCAAGGCAACAAGGGGGAAACCTCCGGGTAACAATGAGAGGCAAACCTCCAGGCAACAATAGTGAGAAATATCCAGGCAACAATGGAGACAAAGTCCAGGCTACAAGTGGGAGAAACCTCCGGGTAACAATGAGAGGCAAACCTCCAGGCAACAATAGTGAAAAATATCCAGGCAACAATGAAGACAAAGTAAAGTCCAGAAGTCAGTAGAATATTTTCGTTAACATCGTCTATTGACCTTCCTCTGAACTCAAGCAGTCTAAAGTCGGAGACAAAACCACAACATCAACTTTGAAAGCATTCGAACCGCTTCCTTGAGGAATAACCTTTCAGTTATTATTTTAATTCCCTTCTGTCTAAAATTCCATCTCTATTTCGGCTATACAATTGACCTAGCCACTTTGCAGCTAAACCTATCTTTGGCAAATTATGTATTTTATGGAATATTCCTATATATATAAATAAAAGTCAGTGTATGTATGTTTGTATGTTTGTCGGATATACACGTCCACAATACATAACTAATCTGACTGAAATTTTGACAGTATATAGAGTAGAATCTGGATAAACTTATAGTGAACATTTCAGGTCTCTATCCCAAATATTCTTCGAGTTTTTTGCAAATTTGTGTTGCAAATTTGCTCTTTCGCTCACAAGCAACGCCTCAAGCAATGAAGATAGGAGGTAATATCAGCTGACCTAATGTATATGTAAAACGTGTTATAACAGGACATAGAGGAAAATCTGAAAGGCACAGAGTTTGGAGCGGGACGTTTAACAAGAGTGACATCCACGGCACCAATTTATAATTGTAACGAATAGTATTTGAATAAAACATTTAATCTGGTAAAACCCGGGCGTTCCCCGGGTCATTTGGCTTGTTAAATATAAATTTCACGCATCGTTGGCGAATTTTATGGAATCAAAGACGTCCCTGGTCTCAGCGATAGAGATCCTGGTCGCCAGGTTGACATTCTGAATTTACTAACGCTGTGTGGCTTGTCACTGACCCGTTAGATTACAGAGTGGGCAATAGATAGCGCTAATTTTGGTGATAAATATGACGAGAAAGATTTAGTCTTATATATATAATTATTTTTAATTAAAAAGGCATATATTGGATCAAAATATCATTTATTTTACCAATATTTCAGTTGGCTGAACGCCAACCTTTATCGAGGTGTTATAACATTAAAGTGTGTCAATAACAAACTCAGCCCCACATAACGTTATTTGGCGTTGAGTTAGGTGTTGGCACACATTAATATGTTATAATAGCTTGATAAAGGTTGGCGTTGAGCCAACTGAAATATTGATTTAAAAAATGATATTTTGATCCAATATATGCCTTTTTAATTAAAGATTTATTTAAGGATTGCTCTATTTTAAAAATATATAGGACTATACAATTAATAGAATAAAAACCGGAGAGTTGTAGCGACTTTAGTACGCTATAGGAGTCCAGATTGCATAAAGACAATTTAAACATGTTTATTGATTCTTCTAATCAATTGTTATAGAAAAGCATTATGATTTCAAATAAAGGATAAAATACAATAAAGGAGTAAATAAAGGGTAGATAAAATGTAAGAAAAATATAAACAGTTGTACATATTTTTTTAAAATAGAGCAATCCATAAACAAATCTTCAAATAAAAAGGTATATACTGGATCAAAATATCATTTATTTCAACAATATTTCAGCTGGCTGAAAGCCAACCTTTATCAAGGTATTATAACATGTTAATGTTTGTCAACAACAAACTCAGCGCCACATAACGTCAATAGAATTAGGTTTAAAATATATTTTTGCTTATATTCAATGGGGAGAAAAAAAAATTGATATATATTTTTATTATGGACAAAGTAATTTTTGTAAAATAAGGGTGTCAATATTTTGAATATTAACAATAACGTCTATTTTATTGTGTATATTGTATATATGTACACATTTCTTCAGCAAGGGAGACTTCCCCACCTTAAGAATGTACTCTTCTTCTTCCTCTTCCTTATCTCCACACTGGGTGAAGAAGAATGCATCTGCACTTGCCATTAAGACTGGGAGCACTACTCAGTGGCAGGCCGACTTAACTCCAAAAGAAATGGCCGCCTCTGACATGAGGAACAGACGCCACGTGCAGCCGCTCCTAACATGGAGTACAAATGCTTCTCATCCTGTATCCCTGGATCAGGAGCCCTTACAGGGTACTATCAGCCTGGCCAGCTGAGCCCAGGTTTTTTAGCGAGCTTGTTACTGCTTCCCTCCTCCTTTTCATCCGGGTTTGGGACCGGCAAAGGCGGAGTTGGATGTACTCCCGATCACGTCAAGTTAAATGGAGAGAATATGGAAAATCTTATTCAACATAAATACAATTTAAGAGAAAATTCAATCAATTTCAATTTATCAATAATATGAACTGATAAACATATTTTAATTCAAATAATTTGTTATTCAAATATCTATTGATAGAATTCTTTCAGAAATAATTGGTATTTTTCAAAACGTCACAATTTTATATGTTCAATTTGATACTATAATGACTTTATAATCACATAATTCAAGTACATTTTCAATTTTCAGGACAATTTCACATTGTATTTTGGCTGAATATTCACTTATATATAATAATTCTCATATTTTAAAAATTAGTATCAATAATATGGGGGGGGGGGGGGGGTATTTCGAAATATTTAATACATAAACAAGAATTCGTGAAGGGACAAATTCACACACACATCGTGGTATAAATATAGATTAATAAAATATTATAGACTACCCTATATGAAAAAAAATAATAAAAAAAAAAAAAGGTAAGGTGTTGATATTAAAAATAAAGAAGGCATATCCTGACCAGGAGTACATGTGATTTTCAGATGACAGAGCTCCATCTGGTGGAATAGACATCAACTAAACATTGATTTAACCTGTTCCCTGATATTTGGCCAACTCAATTTCTTTATAAATCGAGAAAAAGCCATCCACGGATACGTTTCGCGCTGTTGGCGCTCGCAGCGTGGAGTAGGCTGTACCACTGCGACCAAAAAATAATTTTGGTCCCAGAGGCTTCTTTAGAAACCAAGAAATGGGAATTTAAGACCAAACTATTCCTTTATATGAATTGTAGAAACACACTATTTATATTCAAATTTGATTTTTTTCTATAAATATTATACACTTTGTGTATTATCATATTATATTCAAATAAAACTGTGATAAACACTTGCTGTGATAAAATTTATCATTCAGTATTTTTGTCTGAAGATGGTAACAATGCTGTTATCGAAACGTAACACACTATTTATTTATTTGGATTTGGTCTTATTACCTTGTGTTCAAATAAAATTTAAAATTATATGTTATTCTCCACTGAATGTGTGTTTCAAATGTATTATATCAATCAAATATATTTCTTTCAAAATAAAAGAAGGCGCTACCATCAATAAATCACAAACAAGGTTTGAAAAATGTTTTCAGAAGTTCTTAAATAAACATCGATTCCTGTCATACAAGAAGTTGTAATAAATTTAATTTGTTTTCTTTGTGGGAATTGTGTATCACTGGAAATTCTACTCTCTACATGGGTTACAGATATTTATTCCTGATATCAAATTATTGCTACGGAGTTTATACTGATATATGAACATTTGAATAAATTACCAAAAAGAAATTTATAAAAAGTCGGAAATATTTTTATATTGCCGTGTCTCATGATTTTTTGTAATTTGTCACAAAACCCCCGATCCTATTATAATGAATTTAAGTAAATATTCATTAATTGATTTATATAGTATCGTTGCAAAATCAGACGATGAATCAGCATGAAGTTCGAAAAATTCCTTCTGATAAATAATAATTTTGACGTGACAACGTCTTAAATTAGGTTGCGGCTGGGAGTCACTTATGAAAAAGTGTAACGCCCGGTAACGTTACGATGAGTCACCGAACGAGAGTGCTGCGCGCGCAGCGCTAGAGAATTAGGCGCATTGAATCGGCGCATGCTTGTCTCTGTCTTTGTCTTTCTCGAACGTTCTTGGCGTTGGAAAACCAAGAAAGCGTCATAATACAAGTTCACACGTGTGGTTAAAGTATCGTCAGCTGTGTCTGTAGTGAAAATGTGGAGTGCTTAGATTCGTCATTTACAACAACTACAACAATAAAGGTAAATAATTGTACACTGATATTTCATTATCGTAAACTATGATTGATTGATTAATTGTTAGATTGACACAAAAGTTGAGAAACTGAGTTTATAGGTTATGTCATACTATTGATAAATGTTGATAGTGTTAAGTAAATTATTAGTTTAAAATTAATTAATTAATTAATTATTATTTTACAAATTTTAAATAGTTTCAAATTTATTTAGCAAAAATTTGAACCTTCGATCTGAATAAATGTTTTGATTTTCGAATTGATTCTTTAAAATTACAAATATTAAGAAAAAGTGGCAGATATAAGAAAACTTTATTTAAACTGTGTTGAGCAAGAATTTTAACATCTAATATAAGTAAATGTTTTAATTTTCAACTTCATCATTTACAATTACAAATTTTATTTAATTTCAAAATTATTTAGCAAAAATTTGAACCTTCGATCTGAATAAGTGTTTTGATTTTCAAATTGATTCTTTAAAATTAAAAATTCATCCATTCAATTTCAAATGTTCAACAGGAATCACCACTCTCAAAACAATGGAAACGGTGCCTTCAACTTCCAGTACTTCAATGGAGACGGAGGATATCGTGCCGTCAACGTCTGCAGTACCTTTCGTTGTTCCACACACCACCTCTACCGCCAGAACGAATGCTCAGCGACAACGTGAGTACAGACTACGAAAAGCATTGACCAGAACTCCTGAACAAGTAAGAGCCTTTGCAAAAGCGGCTGCGGAGAGGCAACGCAGGTTCAAGCTACGTAAATCTGCTAACATAGCCCTCACCAGCGGTACGTCAGAGTCACCTGCTTCAACGTCTTGTTCTGTGGTGGAGAGAACAAGCGTTCCTGTCGTGGCGGAGAGAACGAGCGTTCCCCTAACTAACGCTCAACGGCAACGTGCATTCCGACAACGTAGAGCAGCATCTTCTCGGACTGATGTACAACCGACTACTTCTTCAAGCCAAACAGCAATACAACTGGAACAATCCACCTGGTATACCAAATGGTCATCGTCAATACGGAGATTTCAATCTACTTTCCTGGACAACAATTTTGGCCATGCTTGCAAGGCCCAGGGTGGGACGTTTACTACAATTGTTTACAAGTACTCCTCAAAACATCCACAGCAATTGGTATATGTAGCCATGAGCCGCGTCACAAGTATCGACGGATTGTACATCATAACAGAAAAGGACTCTCCATTGGTTTTCAAACATGGCCGAGATGGAAACGACTCACAGACTACTCGAGATATTCGCAATGAATACTTACGACTTCGTGGACACACTCTAGACACAATTACCAAACAAGCCGTAAAATTCTGTGACGACGCAACCGACGCTGGACAACTTATTGTAACGAACATCAACTGTCAAAGTTTAAGTGCCCATGCCGCGGACATTGAAACAGATACAGTGATACCACGATCAGACTATTTAGTATTGACTGAAACGTGGATGCGCGACACTTGTGAACCAACTCCAATCAAGGGTTATGAGTGCGTATCCAGGGAAAATAATCGACCTAACTCAGATACCAACGCGGCTGGTGGAGTGGCGATCTATCGTAAATTATCATCGACATCTACGGCGGAAGTGTTCCAAGTTGCGATTACAGACGTAACTCGTGTCATTAAAACCAAGGGTGACATGTGCATGACTGAAGTTACTTGCTTCGCCGCTAATACTAGCTTCAAGTTTATACTCGGTGCTGTATATATTCATCCAGGAGCTAGTATGCAGGATATTGGAATGTTACTATGGCAAGGACTCGGTCCGTACATTCACAACAGCCAGTACGTGCCACCGTTCGTGCAAATTGATTCTAGTATACCGATTCTTCTGTGTGGTGATTTTAACAAAAACGTAAAGCCTGACAACTCGTTTCTTAATTTCATGAAAAATACGTATAATCTTGATTGCGTATCAAACGTTTCTAAGTCAACTACGTTAAAAGGAACAACTATCGACTTGACTTTCGCAAGACACATTACAGCAGAAACACTTCCTTTCATTTCATATTTCTCCTATCATCGTCCTATCCTCAACAAAATCACTCAAATAGGAAATAGTTAAGTTTATGTTTACATGTACAATGTTTTAGTAAACAAAATATATTTCTATAGTTAAAATTTGTGCAATTCTTATTTTCATTCAATTCCTTGTTCCTATTGTGCAATTTAATTATATTCATATCAATAAATATTCTACCGTTGTCACGTAAAATCTTCGCCCGTAAAACCGACTTTACAGGCAACCATTGTTTTTTAACCTAAATTTTTAATTGAATTGTAGAACATATTTGGATAAATGTATATATTTATAATTTTAGCATATTATATGATATTAATACTCTTTAATATATATATAATACCTATAATAGTAATTCATATATAAGATTAATATTTAATTCGCAAACACATCATTCTATATTGTTTCTACCATTTTTTAGAGTATAATATATATTTGTAGGAGTAAATAAGCTTTGTAACTCTTCAGATATAATTAAAACATAAACATAAAAAAGAGAAATCTTTGAAAATGTTTTTATAAATCGATATATTAATAGGACAATTATATATTATAATACAAAATATAATGCGGCTTATGATTGTAAAACGACATTTGAAATTTATCCTGCATATGTTTCTTTTAAATATATTTTATGTATACACATTATATAACAATCTATTAATTAATAAACAATGAACTTTTTAGGCATTAAGTAGCAAACACGAGATAAAATGAAATTTTAAAGTACGTATTTATTTATACACTTCAATCAAATATTCAATCTAAGAATAAAAGCTCCGCTATAGGTTCAGGTTGATGTTTCTGATCTCCATGTCATAATCAATGCAATGTCGCAACAGCTATGGCCGCGATGCATGCTACGATTCGTCATTTTACGAATCATAGAGATGTTAGATGTTGCTATGTGGAAGATAATCCACATTGGTCCACACGGAATATTGTGGCACTGAGACAACTAACATCACAATTGGTCCCACATACACTCATGGCCAAAACTTAAGGAAGTGAATTTTCTTATATTTTACCGGTCCTTTATTCTTTTTTAAGAGACAGAGGCAATTTTGTTCACAATTAGTTATCTCGTGTGTCTTCAATTTGAAAGTCACTGTCTATAAAATATATTCCAGAGTTATTGTCTGAATCTCGATATACAGGCTAAAATGTACAACTTCCTTAAGTTTTGTGTATGAGTGTATGTCTAAAGGGTGACTGGTAAGTGAAAAAAATAAATCATTGGACTACGTCGTGGTATGATGATCCACAGATACACAGTATGATGACCGACAGATACACGGTATGATCACCCACATATACATGGTATGATGACCCACAGATACACGGTATGATGACCAATAGCTACACGGTATGATGACCCAGAGCTACACGGTATGATGACCCACAGCTACACAGTATGATGACCCACAGCTACACTGTATGATGATCCACAGATACACGGTATGATGACCCACAGATACACAGTATGATGATCCACAGATACACGGTATGATGACCCACAGATACACGGTATGATGACCCACAGATACACGGTATGATGACCCATAGCTACACGGTATGATGACCCACAGATACACGGTATGATGACCCACAGATACACTGTATGATGACCCACAGATACACTGTATGATGACCAACAGCTACACAGTATGATGACCCATAGATATACGGTATAATGATCCACAGCTACACGGTATAATGACCCACAGATACACGGTATGATGACAAACAGGTACACGGTATGATGACCCACAGCTACACGGTATGATGACCCAGAACTACACGGCCGTGGATTCAGCAGTAGTTCCGGCAATCAATCTCGGCTTAGTTAATTAGAACTCATCGATCGTAAAGGAAAAAAAAAAACAATTGGAAACTTCTCTCTGTGTTTTGAAATCACTCTCAGCCTTTCAAATTTAATTAGTTTGATTTTTAAAATCCATGACCTATATAATTATTTAGTAAACGCTGCTCAATTCGAGATCTCCTATATTTTATTCAGTTTTTCAATCAACTTTCAGCTTATGAGTTTATCTCACCCTTTTTATAGATTCAACTCTACACTCGACGTTTTAGAGTTTAAATTTTCAATGAATTGTATTACTAGGAATCTAGATATAGTGAATTCCAAGTTTATAAATAATAGGTATATCTAATAATGAAATTATTGAATCCTTCCTTACCTTTGAAAAGTCCATTTATAGTTTTCGAACTCTAACGTTAGGCCCCTGAAGAAAAAGTATATCTTCCAGCTAACTATTCACGCTTCTGTTGAAGGACATGTTATCCTGAAAGATATAGAAATAAAAATGATACAAGAAACTTAACCCTGGATTGCTTATTGGTATTATCAACTTCTAGTTCAGGGGGTCAGTGGAAGGATGGTCTAAACCGTTTGTTTTCGCCCGCTACGACCCGGGTTCGATTCCCGCATTGGGCACTTTTCTTTTCTGATTAAGAAAAAATGCTCCAATGGCCCCCGATTATTGCAAAATTCCACCCCCACCAGCGAGTGCAAGTAACCAAACGGGGCTCTGACACATTTGTAAGTGCTAAAGTCGAACTGCTTTTCTCATGTGTAGACATGTGATGCACTTACAGTAAAAGCAATCTCCTACTTCTACCTACCATGATTATCATGGCCTGTACCACGTGTATTTGGGATAAGTAAAAAAAAAAGTTATAGCTCTATGTGTAAGAGACGGATGAGTCGTTCCCATCAACACTCTGTGAAGTGAAGGAACGACGAGAAAGAGAAGTCCAAATCTCAACGCCCCACCTCAGCAGCAATATTTCTAAGAGGCTGCTGGAGTTAACTGGTGGAGAATTAAATATTTATGTTTGACAGCTGCAGGGACTTAAGTCTTGGATCTAATAAAGGAGCCATTTGGCCAATAGAGTAAGTGGAGATCTCTTAAATATTGAATATTCTCTACTTTTCTCTTTCCTTTTCTGGCCTATATACATCTTGTGTCATATATTATGTTCATATATATCACAAAATTAGATAATATATAATAATATATGAAAAATAGTACAAAAGTACTTAGATCAGGTAGATAAATTAAGAAAAAATGTATTTCTTGTTTAATATCATTGATTAATCAAGAAAAGGTATTTGGCCAATTCTGGAATAATTAAAAATCAACGAGAATAGTTGATATTTATTCCGATAGATGACGCAAGCCATCAGCAACTTTCAGTTGCACGATCAGGAAATGTATTTTTTCTTAAAATAATATATATGCATACATATATATCAAGTGTGCATACAATTACAGGAATAGATAGTAAAATAATATCTATGATATATATGCAACTTTAAAATTGGATAATATAATACACCTATCCCCCGATTTACACGGTACTTGTTTTACACGTTTTCTCTTTTACACGGTTTTCCAAATAAGTTTTTTTTTGTTTATATAGCACTATACTTAATGCTACTGTGATTGAACACATGCGCTGTGTACACATTTCACGAGGAATCCCGAGCTTATGTGCTGACTACATATTTCAACCTGTCAATGTATTTTATTTTTATTTCTGTGTACACCTATCCCCCGATTTACACGTTTTTCTCAGGAACGTATCTACCGTGTAAATCGGGGGATAGGTGTACTATGCAGACCTTAATTTTATTCTTCTTCTTTCTTATCTCCACACTGGATGAAGTAGAATGCGTCTGCCTTTGTCATTAAGACTGGGAGCACTACTCAGTAGCAGGCCGACTTAGCTCCAAAATAAATGGCCGCCTCTGACAAGAGGAACAGATGCCATGTGCAGCGGCTCCTAACATGGAGTACAAACGCTGCTCATCCTGTATCCCTACAGGGTACTATCATCTGGGCAAGCTGAGCCCAGGTTTTTTACAGAGCTTGTTACTGCTCCCCCTCCTCCTTTTTCACCCGGGCCTGGGACCGGAAAAGGCGGAGTTAACTTTTCTAATTAGTTTGAATAGAACTTTAGGAATGGATGGTGAAAGAATATACAATATTTAACAGAGATTATGGTTTATACAAATTTACAATTCGATAGTCACCGTTTCTTCAGTTTATGGGATATTGTTTTTTCTCATGAAAAGCGTATTTACGTCAATTTGGCCTTAAATACCCATTTCTTGATTTCTCAGGAAACCTCTGGGACCGAAATTTGGTCCCAGAGGTACAGTCTGCACCACGCTGACGAGGGCCAACAGCCCAAAACGTGTTCGTGGTTGACTTTTCTTGATTTAAAAGAAATTGGGTTGGCTAAATATCACGGAACAAGTTAAATAGACGTTTAGTTTATTTTTGTTCCACTAGATGGCGCTCTGCTATCTAGAAATGCTCATATGAGCTTGGTCAGGATATGCCTTTTTTATTTTTAATATTTCTATCTAGGATACAAATGAAGTTGTTAATTGTGGCATTTCAAGTCTTGGCGTCCTGCAGCCCCAAAACACATTATTGACTGTATTGACTCATCCATTGATGAGCTCTACTCTTCCCCGGCAGACACCATCAAAAGTCTCAAGCTTCACAAGCTTGATACCTTAGTGTGATTGAGTGGAGATGAGAAAGAAGAGAAGTCTTGGCGTTGTTCTGGTGGACATAGGATATTTGAGATATTCAAACCTTCTCAGAGATTTGGTGACCAATTGGCATATCTTGTCAACCTCAACATCTCTCTGCCTATCTACAAATCCAACCCCACTACTGAAAACGAGTAACCAAAAGGTATCTGTATAATTTTAAAAGAATTAGCCAAATATGTAACACTAGACGAATGGCCCGGGCAACGCCCGGGTTTTACCCGAGTGCGAATATATTTTAAAAACGTTGTCTTGGGTGGTCGCTATAGACAGGGTGGTCTGTATAGACAGGTGTATGTATCACACAGCCGATAACAGGGTTGTCTAGAGTGGCCGCTATAGACAGGGTGGTCTGTATAGTCAGGTGTATGTATCACACAGCCGATAACAGGGTTGTCTAGAGTGGCCGCTGTAGACAGGGTGGTCTGTATAGACAGGTGTATGTATCACACAGCCGATAACAGGGTTGTCGAGAGTGGCCGCTATAGGCAGGGTGGTCTGTATAGACAGGTGTATGTATCACACTGCTGATAACAGGGTTGCCTAAGGTGACCGCTATAGACAGGGTGGTCTGTATAGACAGGTGAATGTAACACACTAATGATAACAGGGTTGCCTAAGGTGACCGCTATAGACAGGGTGGTCTGTATAGACGGGTGGATGTATCACACAGCTGATAACAGGGTTGTCTAGAGTGACCGCTATATACAGGGTGGTCTGTATAGACAGGTGGATGTAACACACTGCTGATTACAGGGTTGCCTAAAGTGTCCGCTATAGACAGGGTGGTCTGTATAGACAGGTGAATGTAACACACTAATGTTAACAGGGTTGCCTAAGGTGTCCGCTATAGGCAGGGTGGTCTGTATAGACAGGTGGATGTATCACACAGCTGATAACAGGGTTGTCTAGAGGGGGGCAGGGAGGACACGTGTTCGCCGGCGGCAGCCAATGGGCGCGCATTCTATCCGTGAGCTTCAGAATAAGGCAATTATATAAGTAGATGATGGTGTAATTACTGTTTAAAAGTGATTGAAAAAATGGCTTCCCAAATGCTTATTTGGTATAAGAAAACCGTTATTCTTATTTGAAAAAGAGTACAAAAGTGTGAAATTGCACTGGAATCAGGTGAATAAATTATGATGAAGGAATCTCCTTTCGTGAAACTAAAAGTTGTGCTGTGGTTTGCTCTATCTGTCGAAATAAACCTCAACTAATCGCTTATTTTTATATATTCTTGAATTGGAAAAATGGCAAAATGATTAAACTTTATTGATTAATCAAATATAGGTATCTGGCCAATTCTGGAATAATTAAAAATCAAAGTTTAGTTGATATTTATTCCGACAGACGGCGCAAGCTAGCAGTAACTTTAAGTTTCACGTTCAGTAGATGCCTGTTTCTTAATTGATTTTTATTTATTTAAAAATAATTTTGATATTTTTTGACGAAATGATTTGTATCTAGAACACCACTAGATAGAGACGATACCTGCATTGCTCAAATTCCTCAGACATATTGACCTGTCCTTCTAAATTAGAATTAGCGTAATGGGAACTATACATCTTTATCACGACGTAGGTGATAGAGTAACTAGACTATCACATAGACACAGGGTCTATCTCCAGCATAGATAGACTTCGTCCCTTCTCTCCAACCAGAATCACATCCATCACCGCCGCCAACTTTCCTGGAACACTTCCAGCTCCTACCTCTTGGAACTTCCAACATTTAGCGCTGTCTGGAGGATTCGATATTCACTCGCTACTCTTTATTAATATTTATACTCCCACACACAACATAACACTACATTACAGCTACAGCAATACCAAATCTATAGACTTGTTAGGAATTAAGGTTTTTGAGATCTCTGAAATAACGCAGAAAAAGAGAGAGAGAGAAGAGAGAAAAATGCAAATTGGTGCTAATTTTAACTCGACTTTTCTGATTAAAAATGAGTCAGCATTAAACATTGTTTAGCTGGTGAAAATTAACTTTCAACTTGACAAAAAATGGTCCAAATTCTTTTAATAGAATATTTATTAGAAAGCAAAATCAAGCTTTAAATCAATATAAGAAATCCTTTGACTGACGAAGCCCATTAGCCAAAACCATGTTCCCCATGTGGGTGTTCGTAATTTAATAAAGGTGTTATTGTTGCTTTGTCAACGACCCGATTCTTATTTATTTATTTCAACACACAAACGCGATATCCCGGCTAGGGATAATTGCGTCGATTTACATTTTTAAACAGAAACAGTTATAAAATTTTTACAAAAAAAAAGTAATCGAAATAAAAAGAGAAAAAATATATATATATTAGGAACCTGAACCTTTCAGGTTTGAAAGAAAATCATGAATATATTTACAAAAATAATTAAACTTATGATAATTCTCTCTGCTATTTACAAATTGATATAGATCTACAACATTATTTATTGTCTGTTGTCTAGCGGTGAAGAAGAGTGGACATTCCAGCAGTAGGTGTCTCGAGTCCTGGAATTCGTTGCCACAATGACTGCTAGAGTCTTCACTCGCGCCAATTTTTGATAAAAATCCCTTAAAATTTCCATGGTTCGTTATAAATTGTGAATTATAATAGTTTGGTCGAAAATATTTCGGAATTGCATAAGGAAAGAAACTTTGAAATGTTTGATTAGTATTCTTTTACAGTAAATTAATCCTTGATATAATGAAATCTTTGAGTATACCTGGAATATACAAATCATAAAATTGTTTATCTTCTGTTGATAAATTATTTAACTCATATATATAACCTATAATTCTAGATTCCATATAATCAGTGATCAAAGGAATATTGGCTAAGGTGTGAACACAGTTATAACTGGTTGTTTTATATGTTTGGGTACACCATAGCAGAATTTGATATTGCATTGAGTTCAGTTTGTACTTATATTTTTTTGCTAATAAATTGAAACCATATTTCTGTTCCGTAAGTTAACGTTGGTCTTATTATAGATTTATAAAGTGTAAGCCTTTTTTGGGTGCTAAGACCCCAAGATTTTCCACATATTGAAAAAAGAAGGTTTTTCAATCTTTGGGTTTTGTTTAGTATAATGTTAAGGTGAGGGCCAAAATTCAATTTGTTTTTCCATCTATGATTCGCAATCGTAATTCCAAGAATTTTAATTTCTTCTACGGGCATAATAATATTGTCTCTAAAATTAATTGAAATTTTGTCTTTATTGTGCAAGTGTAAAATACTAGTTTTATCAAGATTGATATTCAGCTTATTATCATTACACCATTGATCTATCTTTTCCAAATTAAACTCAATCGACTTTTTTAGATTTGTTAACCCATTATTCCAACATTTAATAGTTACATCATCAGCATAGCAAATGATTTCAGAGTTTGGTGATTGCAAATTAGTTAGCAGATCATTTAAATATATCAGCCATAACAACGGAGACAATGGTCCACCCTGAGGACAGCCCTTTGTTAATATCTTTGAAACTTTCAGATTATTACACTTTAAAATCGTTTTTCTATTTTTCAAAAAAGAACGTAAAATTTTGATCAATTCAACTGGTAAATTGTCTTCGTCTAATTTTTTAAAAAAGGCTGGCCACCATGTATTATCAAACCCTCCTTGTATATCAATTGCAATCAGCGTAACTAGTTGTTTCTGTCTATGTTCCATTATGATCTTTGTGATTTCTTTCAAACAGGTTGTTGTTGACTTATTATTCAAGAAACCATGTTGTCTGGGGCTAAGGAGATCATTTTTTTCATAGTATTCGTATATTTTATTTTTCAAAATTTTTTCAAATATTTTTGATACGTTAGAAATTAATGAAATAGGTCGATAACTCTTTACTAATTCTAAATTCGTTCTGTGAGGTTTTGGAATTATCCTGAGAGCTGCCTCTTTCCATCTATCTGGATAATATCCGAAGTGAATGCCTTTATTAAATAAATCGCATAATAATGGTAAAATTTTTGGAAGGGCATTTTTGATCATGTTATTACTTATACTGTCTACCCCAGGGGCTTTTTTAATGTCTATGTTAGATATTAGGTTCACTATTTCCCCTCCCTCAACAAAGACCTTATTCTTGTTAATCATTTTTAGTTTGTAATTTCTAATTAGTTGATGGTAAGAATCATCCGTATCGAAATTATCATCTGGTACCAACTCATTTAACAAATTGCTCATTGATCGTTCTTTTAGGTGTTCTGGGTCATTGTCAATTAAGGGTATTCCCCTTTGTTTATCTAGTGTTCTTAATTTATTAAAAAATGTATATGCGTTACCAAATGGATTGTTTGTATAATTTCTTCTATAAGATATCGCCAGTTAATTTTCTTTGCTTTATCAATTGCATTAGTGTATCGATTCCTAGTCAACTTGAATGTGTTATAACTGATTGCTCCGTGGCGATAATATAGGTTTCTTATGTAGTGAAAATGATCTTTCATTTTTTTCAATTCATTATTCCACCAGTTATTACTAGAATAATATTTAGAGTTGGAGGATATAACTTCCAAAGAATCAAAGGCAGCTTCTGTTAAAAGGTTTGTAAGTCCATTTACTATCATATCAATATCTAAATCTGAATTACCTCTTTCCACTTTACTTTTAAGTCTTATTATTTCTGTTAAAGATATATTATGAGAAAATCGAAAATCTTTTTCTTTGAATTTCCAAGAGGATTTTTGATTATTGAATAAGTATTCGTTTTTTTTTATTTCGAATTTTATAGCAACATGGTCCGAAATATTTGTTAGTTGGGAAGTTTTCCAGTTATTTATTAAACTTAATGAATGTTTATTGGAAATAGTAAGATCGATTATACTAGTTTCGCGACAGGTAGGCGTTTTCAGGTTATGTACGAGGGGCATCCAATAAATAAGTTTTACCTATTTTTTTCGGCGAACGAAACGTTGTAAAAATTAGTTAGTAGGTAAGAAATGGTCACTAGGATGCGTTGGAAGCTGGTGACCTTTCAAAATCACTCTACTCGTACGCGCAAGTCCGTAGCGCTTCAGTTTCCATGGAGCTACCACTGGTGAACGTGTCCACTTGCGAACTCCGTTCTGTAATTCGTTTTTTCACAGCGAAAAATGAAACTGCGGTCAATATTCATCGCAATTTAGTGTCAGTGTATGATGAAGGATGTATGAGCATCCAAATGGTTCGCCGATGGCGTTCATGGTTCTTGGAAGGACGGCAAAACGTGCATGATGACGAGCGAAGCGACAGGCCCGTTACTGCTACGGACAATGCAGCCGTGGCTGCTGTTCGGAATGTGGTGGAAGCAAATCGCCGCGTCACCATTGACGAAATAATGATTCGACTGCCTCATGGAATCGAAATTGGATGCTCTTCGATTGGAACAATCATGTCAGATGTTTTGAATTTGAATTGAAAACAGGCGGAGGCGAACCACTGGCTACGAAGACAGGACACGGCTTGGTACAACAGTGGTATCAAAAAATCGCTACAACGGTACCAAAAATGTTTGGACAGAAATGGTGATTATGTAGAGAAGTAGTCTATGAGTTGTATAATGAAAATAAAATAACTGCATAATTGTAAATAAAGTTGTTTATTTGTTACAAAATAGGGAAACTTATTTATTGGATGCCCCTCGTATATAGAGATCGTTTTCATCTATAATTGATTTTAATTTAAATCCGTTAGAGTTAGTTACTACGACCCGATTCTGCTAGGTTTGTATATATGTCGATATATGACATTAAAAGAGGCAATTATATTTTAGACAATATGTTTCTAATCATATACACTCATGGACAAAATATTGTCAAGAAGCTCCATCCAGATGGGACACCTGTCAATCATCCCTGGACCCCGGGGGAAGGGGGGGGGGGGGGGGGAACCACAGGTGTGAGGGGTTCTCGGAAGCTGATCTGTAAACGGGACGGTGGCTGACATTAGGATTATCTTTAACTTGGGGTAAGTTGTACTCTCTCTCCCTATAAATACCCTTTATAATAAATTAATTATCCCCAAATTTCCCCTTGCTTTATTTATCTCCGCGACAATATAGAGTGGAAAGTCTTTTATGTCCCCAGTCGTCTTTTATTTTTTGAAGGAGACAGAGATAATTTTTTTCACACTTGGTTATCTCGTGTGTCTTCAATAAAGGCGACTGTGTATCTAATATCTTTCAGAGTTATTATCTGAATCCCGATATACATGTTAAAAGATTCAACTTCCTTGAGGTTTGTCCATGAGTGTATATTGTATCAAATATTATCTCTACAGAATTTACTGCAATAAAAAATTATTATATATATATATATATATATATATATAAGATATAGATGGGGCGTTATTGCTTTGTATACACGTATATATATTGAGGGATAAGTGCAGCGGGAGAGGAAGGACTCCAATCCGATCCCCAGTTATCACAGTTTCCTTCCCATTGATTTCCGCGACGTGAGTGTTGGGTTATTGCCTTCTCGCCGTCGTATCTCTGGAGACCATGTACCGGGGACCGTGTCAGCAGGCAATGTACGGATACACACCGTATTGGTATATCATTATAATTAATATCACCCTATATATACTCATTAACAAAACTTAAGGAAGTTATTCCTTTTAGCATGTATATCGGGATTTAGACAATAACTCTGAAAGATACACTCATGTACAAAACTTAAGGAAGTTGTACCTTTTAACATGTATATCGGGATTCAGACAATAACTCTGAAAGATAGACTCATGGACAAAACTTAAGGGAGTTGTACCTTTAAGCATGTATATCGGGATTCAGACAATAACTCTGAAAGATACACTCATGGACAAAACTTAAGGAGGTTGTACCTTTTAGCATGTATAACGGGATTCAGATAATAACTCTGAAAGATACACTCTTTGACTAAACTTAAGAAAGATTTACCTTTTAGCATGTATATCGGGATTCAGACAATAACTCTGAAAGATATACTCATTAACAAAACTTAAGGAAGTTATTCCTTTTAGCATGTATATCGGGATTCAGACAATAACTCTGAAAGATACACTCATGGACAAAAATTGAGGAAGTTGTACCTTTTAGCATGTATATCGGGAGTCAGACAATAACTTTCAAAGATATTACAGTGATATTTTATTAGCTAAGGGTGAATAATTTGAGAAACTCAGAAAATTAGAAAGTTTTAGCTTCAAAAATAGAAAAGTGATTGCAAAAACCTTTGGAGTGATCTAGTATCCTTATTGAAGACACACGAGATAATCAAGTGTGAACAAAATTTCCTGTGTCTCTTTAAATAAAAAATAGACAACCGAGGACATAAAAATATGAAAATTCCTTATGATTTGTCCATAGGTGTAATTACAAATGTACGCGGGAGGATAGGTATGGACCCTTTTATGTGTGATGAATGTCACCTTTCTTTTTTGAAATACATTCAAGCTGTATTTTTATTAATCATATCTGCGTAAAGTGCGCCGATAAAACCTTTTGGCTATTTCAGCTGATTCCATAACACCTCCCGTAGGATGTTAACCAAATCGAAGTTGCCCCTGTGCTGAAGAAGGCCCTAGCCCGAAACTATGGCATACAGGTTGAGAAAATAAAAAACTCTAACTGGCCGAAATGTCTATTTTTCTTAGATATATGAATACCGGCCAGGCAGCCTCTATCTTTATGAAATAAGTTTAATAAAAGAAAAGAAACTTATTACGTTTTAGATATTTTTATAAAGGTATATCGCAATTTTCTCTCTTATATTTGAATAATGATGCCTATAAAGGGGTTCAAGAATGGCGTAAAAAAAACATAAGTTCTGAATATTTTAGAGAAAGATAGGGTTGATAGGTAGCGATAGGTTTTTGGTGCGTAGTGGAAAACATTAGCAATCTCCAATATATTGTTACATATCCATGAAACTAGTGAAGTGTATCGATTCACTCATTAGTTGAATGGGTATAAAATGGCGTCAACATTTAAGTTATAAATATTTTTGAGAGAAAGATAGGGTTGATAGATAGTGATAGGTCTTATCATGCGCGTGCGCGATATGGAATTCAATGCATTTTCCAATATATTGTTACATTCCATGAAACTAGGGAAGGGTATCGATTCACTCATTAGTTAAAAGAGGAAACAGATCCAATCCTACCACGATTAACCATTGGCATTGGAGTCAAGCCAAGGTTTCTAACATGTTCCGAGCCAAACGTCGACTGGACGATTGGCTTTATATATATATAACTACAACTGACCAACACATCTTTAGCAAAACCTTTCACAAACTAATCTCTTCTGAACACCTACTTCATATTGAAACCAACAATACAATATTGTATATATTGTTCATTGGATAAACGGTCACCGAAATGGTACATCGAGCTCAAGACTCAAGCACTCAAGACTCATCGACTCAAGCACTATGGATCTAAAAAGTTTTTATTATTTTCACCACGACTGCAATATAGCGAGCATATTCATGTATCAAACAAATTATCAATAATTCTATATCAAATCATATAAATAATATTCCAAAATCAACAGCAGAAATCATTTTTCATAATATATTTATAATTTAGAAATTAATTAATAATATTGTATATTAATTTTCAATTAAAAAGGCATATATTGGATCAAAATATCATTTATTTTATAATACACTGCGGATTGTGATTGTAAACCAACACTTGAAGTTACACCGCACGAGTTTCTTTTCTATGAAAAATCAAATTTTTATTTCAAGGTGAAATATTGACCATTTCTAACCTTTTTAGATGAGGTATGAAAGGGTGAATTATGAAGAGTAATAATGAACGGAAAATAAAAGTGTCCAGGGATGGGAATCGAACCCACAATGTTCCGCTTACCGGGCAGATGCTATGTCTACTAGGCTACCCTGGACGTATCATTTTTATCATTTATTTTACCAATATTTCAGTTGGCTGAACGCCAACCTTTATTAAGGTATTATAACATATCAATGTGTGTCAACCATAAACTCAGCGCCACATCTTTGCCGCTGTTGTTGTTGACACACATTTATTTATTTATTTATTTCAATTCAAAACGCTATGTCCCCCTAGGGACACTTGCGCTAAATGTACATACAAATATATATAACAAAGAAAATATTCAACATGGAAAGATACACAGAAAGCGACTTAGAAAGATTCAAAAATATTATTTACATATAGAGATATTCTTTGAATTTTATTTACAGTTACATCATTAAATAAAAAAATATATACATATGTACACACATATACACGCATTCACCTATATATTGTTTACAACCATATAATATGTCCAATATTTCCTTGAGATCGTTACATCAAAGACCATTTTTCTTAATGAAGTCCAAAATATATTTACAAAGGAAATTAAATTTTATATATGTGTCCTTACTTGAAATTAAATCACTAGGGCCTAAAGCAATTAAACCGTTGTTGACTCTGTAATCTTGAAAGACAGGGCACTCCAGCAAGAGATGTATTGAAGTTTGTTCCCCCAATCCACAGAAACATGTCGAATCTTGCACAGCCTGAATTTTCTTAAGAAAAAACCTGAAATTTCCATGATCTGTGATAAATTGTGAATTATAATAGTTTGGTCGAAAATATTTCAGAATATCATAAGGAAAGAAACTTCGAAATGTTTGATTAGTATTCTTTTCAGTAAATTAATCCTTGATATAATGAAATCTTTGAGTATACCTGGAATATACAAATCATAAAATTGTTTATCTTCTGTTGATAAATTATTCAACTCATAACCTATAATTCTAGATTCCATATAATCAGTGATCAAAGGAATATTGGCTAAGGTGTGAACACAGTTATAACTGGTTGTTTTATATGTTTGGGTACACCATAGCAGAATTTGATATTGCATTGAGTTCAGTTTGTACATATATTTTTTGCTAATAAATTCAAACCATATTTCTGTTCCGTAAGTTAACGTTGGTCTTATTATAGATTTATAAAGTGTAAGCCTTTTTTGGATGCTAAGACCCCAAGATTTTCCACATATTGAAAAAAGAAGATTTTTTAATCTTTGAGTTTTGTTTAGTATAATGTTAAGGTGAGGGCCAAAATTCAATTTGTTTTTCCTTCTGTGATTCGCAATCGTAATTCCAAGAATTTTAATTTCTTCTACGGGCACAATAATATTGTCTCTAAAATTAATTGAAATTTTGTCTTTATTGTGCAAGTGTAAAATACTAGTTTTATCAAGATTGATATTTAGCTTATTATCATTACACCATTGATCTATCTTTTCCAAATTAAACTCAATCGACTTTTTTAGATTTGTTAGCTCATTATCCCAACATATAATTGTTACATCATCAGCATAGCAAATGATTTCAGAGTTTGGTGATTGCAAATTAATTAGCAGATCATTTAAATATATCAGCCATAACAACGGAGACAATGGTCCACCCTGAGAACAGCCCTTTGTTAATATTTTTGAAACTTTCATGAAACATTATATATTGTATACATTATATATATATATTGAAACATTAATATGTTATTACACCTTGTTAAAGGTTGGCGTTCAGCCAACTGAAATATTGGTAAAATAAATGATATTTTGATCCAATATATATGCCTTTTTAATTAAAGAATTATTTATGGATTGCTCTATTTTCAAAACGTATTTCAATATATAATGCATTATGGTATTCC
>CP092876.1:80481494-80610330 GCA_030710605.1 Cordylochernes scorpioides
TGTATTTGTATGAGCTATTCCCATATTCTATGTAACATAGGGGACGTGAGTGTAGAGGTATCGCTGGTGTATTTGTATGAGCTATTCCCATATTCTATGTAACATAGGAGACGTGAGTGTAGAGGTATCGCTGGTGTATTTGTATGAAGATATTCCCATATTCTATGTAACATAGGAGACGTGAGCGTAGAGGTATCGCTGGTGTATTTGTATAAGATATTCCCATATTCTATGTAACATAGGGGACGTGAGTGTAGAGGTACCGCTGGTGTATTTGTATGAGTATTCCCATATTCTATGTAACATAGGAGACGTGAGTGTAGAGGTACCGCTGGTGTATTTGTATGAGTTATTCCCATATTCTATGTAACATAGGAGACGTGAGTGTAGAGGTATCGCTGTTGTATTTGCATGAGTTATTCCCATATTCTATGTAACATAGGAGACGTGAGGGTAGAGGTATCGCTGGTGTATTTGTATGAGTTATTCTCATATTCTATGTAACATAGGAGACGTGAGTGTAGAGGTATCGCTGGTGTATTTGTATGAGTTATTCCCATATTCTATGTAACATAGGAGACGTGAGTGTAGAGGTATCGCTGGTGTATTTGCATGAGTAATTCCCATATTCTATGTAACATAGGAGACGTGAGGGTAGAGGTATCGCTGGGGTATTTGTATGAGCTGTTCACATATTCTATGTAACATAGGAGACGTGAGTGTAGAGGTATCGCTGGTGTATTTGTATGAGCTATTCCCATATTCTATGTAACATAGGAGACGTGAGTGTAGAGGTATCGCTGGTGTATTTGTATGAGCTATTCCCATAATCTATGTAACATAGGGGACGTGAGTGTAGAGGTATCGCTGGTGTATTTGTATGAGCTATTCCCATATTCTATGTAACATAGGAGACGTGAGTGTAGAGGTATCGCTGGTGTATTTGTATGAGTTATTCCCATATTCTATTAACATAGGGGACGTGAGTGTAGAGGTATCGCTGGTGTATTTGTATGAGTTATTCCCATATTCTATGTAACATAGGAGACGTGAGTGTAGAGGTATCGCTGGTGTATTTGTATGAGTTATTCCCATATTCTATGTAACATAGGAGACGTGAGTGTAGAGGTATCGCTGGTGTATTTGTATGAGCTATTCCCATAATCTATGTAACATAGGGGACGTGAGTGTAGAGGTATCGCTGGTGTATTTGTATGAGCTATTCCCATATTCTATGTAACATAGGAGACGTGAGTGTAGAGGTATCGCTGGTGTATTTGTATGAGTTATTCCCATATTCTATTAACATAGGGGACGTGAGTGTAGAAGTATCGCTGGTGTATTTGCATGAGTTTTTCCCATATTCTATGTAACATAGGAGACGTGAGTGTAGAGGTATCGCTGGTGTATTTGCATGAGTTATTCCCATATTCTATGTAACATAGGGGACGTGAGTGTAGAGGTATCGCTGTTGTATTTGTATGAGTTATTCCCATATTCTATCTAACGTAGGGGACGTGAGTGTAGAGGTATCGCTGGTGTATTTGTATGAGATATTCCCATATTCTATGTAACATAGGAGACGTGAGTGTAGAGGTATCGCTGGTGTATTTGTATGAGCTATTCCCATATTCTATGTAACATAGCAGACGTGAGTGTATAGGTATCGCTGGTGTATTTGTATGAGCTGTTCACATATTCTATGTAACATAGGAGACGTGAGTGTAGAGGTTTCGCTGGTGTATTTGTATGAGCTATTCCCATATTCTATGTAACATAGGTGACGTGAGTGTAGAGGTATCGCTGGTGTATTTGCATGAGTTATTCCCATATTCTATGTAACATAGGAGACGTGAGTGTAGAGGTATCGCTGGTGTATTTGTATGAGCTATTCCCATATTCTATGTAACATAGGAGACGTGAGTGTAGAGGTATCGCTGGTGTATTTGTATGAGCTATTCCCATAATCTATGTAACATAGGGGACGTGAGTGTAGAGGTATCGCTGGTGTATTTGTATGAGCTATTCCCATATTCTATGTAACATAGGAGACGTGAGTGTAGAGGTATCGCTGGTGTATTTGTATGAGTTATTCCCATATTCTATTAACATAGGGGACGTGAGTGTAGAGGTATCGCTGGTGTATTTGCATGAGTTATTCCCATATTCTATGTAACATAGGAGACGTGAGTGTAGAGGTATCGCTGGTGTATTTGCATAAGTTATTCCCATATTCTATGTAACATAGGAGACGTGAGTGTAGAGGTATCGCTGGTGTATTTGTATGAGCTATTCCCATAATCTATGTAACATAGGGGACGTGAGTGTAGAGGTATCGCTGGTGTATTTGTATGAGCTATTCCCATATTCTATGTAACATAGGAGACGTGAGTGTAGAGGTATCGCTGGTGTATTTGTATGAGTTATTCCCATATTCTATTAACATAGGGGACGTGAGTGTAGAGGTATCGCTGGTGTATTTGCATGAGTTATTCCCATATTCTATGTAACATAGGAGACGTGAGTGTAGAGGTATCGCTGGTGTATTTGCATGAGTTATTCCCATATTCTATGTAACATAGGGGACGTGAGTGTAGAGGTATCGCTGTTGTATTTGTATGAGTTATTCCCATATTCTATCTAACGTAGGAGACGTGAGTGTAGAGGTATCGCTGGTGTATTTGTATGAGCTATTCCCATATTCTATGTAACATAGGAGACGTGAGTGTAGAGGTATCGCTGGTGTATTTGTATGAGCTATTCCCATATTCTATGTAACATAGCAGACGTGAGTGTATAGGTATCGCTGGTGTATTTGTATGAGCTGTTCACATATTCTATGTAACATAGGAGACGTGAGTGTAGAGGTTTCGCTGGTGTATTTGTATGAGCTATTCCCATATTCTATGTAACATAGGTGACGTGAGTGTAGAGGTATCGCTGGTGTATTTGCATGAGTTATTCCCATATTCTATGTAACATAGGAGACGTGAGTGTAGAGGTATCGCTGGTGTATTTGTATGAGCTATTCCCATATTCTATGTAACATAGGAGACGTGAGTGTAGAGGTATCGCTGGTGTATTTGTATGAGCTATTCCCATATTCTATGTACCATAGGGGACGTGAGTGTAGAGGTATCGCTGGTGTATTTGTATGAGCTATTCCCATATTCTATGTAACATAGGAGACGTGAGTGTAGAGGTATCGCTGGTGTATTTTTATGAGTTAATCCCATATTCTATATAACATAGGAGACGTGAGTGTAGAGGTATCGCTGGGGTATTTGTATGAGCTATTCCCATATTCTATGTAACATATGAGACGTGAGTGTAGAGGTATCGCTGGTGTATTTGTATGAGTTAATCCCATATTCTATGTAACATAGGAGACGTGAGTGTAGAGTTATCGCTGGTGTATTTGTATGAGTTATTCCCATATTCTATGTAACATAGGAGACGTGAATGTAGAGTTATAGCTGGTGTATTTGTATGAGATATTCCAATATTCTATGTAACATAGGAGACGTGAGTGTAGAGGTATCGCTGGTTAGCCTAATTCCACATCGTATATGAAAAAGAGGTAGTGAATATAGAAATTTATTTGCATTATTTATGTGAGATATTCAAATATCCTTACACGGACATCGTTAATATAGAGATATTTCTGATGTATTTTGTGAACTATTCATACACATATACTCTAAGTTACATATTTTCTGAACAAATTCTGGCACTTTCTCTAGAGGTTAAATAACTTCTGTAAGAGTTCCAATTTAGTGGAAATGATACTCACGAACATCTTTTTCTTCTTCTTTCTTATTTCCACACTGGGTGAAGTAGGATGCGTCCGCCTTTGTCATTAAGACTGGGAGCACTACTCAGTGGCAGGCCGACTTAGCTCCAAAAGAAATGGCCGCCTCTGACCTGAGGAACAGACGTCATGTGCAGCCGCTCCTAACATGAAGTACAGACGCTGCTCATACTGTATCCCTGTATTAGGAGTCCTTACAGGGTACTATCAGCCGGGCCAGCTGAACCCAAGTTTTTTAGTGAGCTTGTTACTGCTCCCCCTCCTCCTTTTTCATCCGGGCTTGGGACCGGCAAAGGCGGAGTTACTCACGAACATAAAAGTGTCCATATGTCTTCTAAAATCAATCATTTAAACATAAATTCTGATACATTACCTAGCATAACCGACAATTAGATACGTAATCAGCCAATATGTAAATAAATTCTCTTCTATATAAAAATTCATAAACTGTTGAAGTTCTTGAAGGGAAATATTTATAAAAAAAGTTATGTTTCAAACAACCAACATAGCAAGTTGTGAGTGTTTTCGGATGTGATTCTCTCATTTTATTTTCGATTCTATATTTAGAAAGTACACTCTTGGAAAACACTTGAAGGAGTTCCAAGTTTTAGGTATAAAACATTCCTTATGTCTATATGAATACTAAGCAATAACGCGCCATCTATACCTACAAAATGAAAGGATTAAAAAGCACGAATGCTTCTTTTATAAATAACTAGCCGAATGGCCCGGGCAACGCCCGGGTTTTACCCGATTAAATGCTCTTATTCAAATACTATTCGTTACAATTATAAATTGGCGCCGTGGATGTCATTCTTGTATAATATATAAATGAGTTTTAAAAATTTAAAAAAATGCATCGGCCGGGAATCGAACCCGAGCATTTTACCTCTGAACTACCGATGCTTATAAGAAATAGCCATATTTGGGTATTTATTCCATTCACAAAAGCAAACGGTGACAGAATTAAGAATTGATTGATGACTCTGATACTTGTATATTCAATACAAACTTCTACTGTTCTTACTGCGATGAAAAAATATATTGGGAGGGCTTGGCTCATCAGTGGTGAACCCTCCCAACGGTTTCATCATTATAATCTACCAGACCGCTTCTCAGAGCTCTAATACTGTATTGAATCATTCTGGTTATATACGCAGCACTGAAGGGTGGAATCCTAGAAATGGATGTCAAGAAAACTATGGACATAAGCTTATAGGACAGAAGCGGCCTGGTGGATTAAATTGATGAAACCGCTGGGAGGGTTCACCACTGATGATCCAAGCCCACCCAATATATTTTTTCATCGCAGTAAGGATAGTCGAAGTTTATATTTTATATAAAAAAACATTCGTGATTTTAAATCTTTCATTTTAGATATATGTTTATATATCGACGTATTTTCCATTCATGTAATAAAATTTTTTAAAAATATACACATTTTGTGTTTTGCTTTGTTGTTTGTTTTTCTCTTCGGACAATTTTCTTCGGTTAATTATTTAAAATAATGAATTGAACAGGATTGTATATAGCCGATTTGTTGTGATGTAGAGAGAGGTATCGACGTAAATATCCCTGAGTTTGGGATATCGCGTTTAATGATGTTAATAAAATTGTAATACACATGTTAAAAGGTTCAACCTTCTTAAAATTTGTCTATGAGTGTATGTATACAATAATATGGATAAATTAAATACGTGTATTGTTATTTGAATACACAATATTCAACTTCTGTCGATTGTTTCATAGCTTTGAGTTTCTTGAAATTTCCTGAAATATTATCTGGCTTTAGTCCATGTAAAAATTAGAAATCATCTCAAAATATTATTATTTAAAATAAATTTGAGTTGTTTGAAAAAGATAAATTAGTCTTGTATTCAATTTTATTTCTTTCCTTATTGGGAATACAAAAAAAAAAGTCAATGTAACAATATTAACTTATTAAAAAAAGGGCATCTCCTTATCGTGCAACTGAAAGTTGCTGATGGCTTGCGCCATCCATCGGAATAAATATCAACTATTCTCGTTGATTTCTAATTATTCCTGAATTGGCCAAATTCTTGAATAATCAAGAAACGCTAACCACGTACGCGTTACGGGCTGTTGGCCCTCATCAGCGTGGTGCAAGCTGTACCTCAACGACCAAACAAATGGTCATTCATATTAACATATTTTAAATATCTCAGCTAGCTGACTGGCTGTAGAAAGGCGAAAATAATAACTTCTATCGGCGCAGCTCTCACGTGACGGGACGGCACGATGCGCTGTTCTCTATAATCTCGCGCCATCTTCCGTGGAAGAAGCGAACCATTTGTTACAGTATTTATTTACATTCGACAGGAATAGCCTTATATACGAGCATAATATAGAAAAATGTATCTAAGGTTTTATTTACATGATTCAGAACCACCTCTAATAATATAAACATATTATTGCTCGAAGCATAATATTGTCGCGGAGATAAATAAAGCAAGGGGAAGTTTGGGGATAATTAGTTTATTATAAGGGAGAGATAGAGTGTACGACTTACCCCAAGCCAGAGTTAATCCTCATTAGCGATGTCAGCTCCCCCCGCCGGCCAGATTCCGCGAACCCCTCACCCCCCTGGTGTCCAGGGATGATTGACAGGCGTCCCATGGGGCCTCTCGTAGTTGGAACCGCTGTGCCGCTTGACATTACTTCCTCCTTAGAGAAACAGCGACCCGCTGATTAGCTTGTCTCAGCCCTTGTTCTGGAAGGAAATCTATCACGGCTGGTGTTCCCCAGTAGAATAGAATGTTGTTCTTCAGGGTCCAGGTAGGGCTTCATCCGAATGACATGGACGATATCCTTGGCTTTCCGTGATCGGGGAGAGGGGTCCACGGGCTCTACTTCATAGGTAACTTCTGAAAGCTTCTTGGTCACCCTGTAGGGACCGAAGTATCTCTTCAGTAGCTTTTCTGATAGTCCTACTTTTCGGATGGGAGTAAAAACCCACACAAGATCATCCTTCTGGTAATAGACTGGAGTATGTTTCTGGTCGTAAAGTCTACGGTATTTCGCCTGTGATTGTAAAAGGCGTGATCGGGAGAGTTGACGCGCTTCCTCAGCTCTGGTCACAAGTTCTCCAACATAGTCGTCAGAGATCTCATCTGGTAGGTAGGGTAGTACGGCATCGATGTAGGTCTCGGCCTCGCGGGCGTGGACAAGAAAGAACGGGGTGTAGCCGGTCGCCTCCTGTTTAGCAGTGTTGTAAGCAAAAGTTACATAGGGCAAAACTTGGTCCCAGTCCTTCTGCTCAACACCTGTGTACATGGACAACATGTCTCCCAGAGTTTTGTTGAACCTTTCAGTCAGGCCGTTGGTCTGGGGATGGTAGGCCGTTGTAAATCTGTGCACAATTCCGCACAGAGCATTGATCTCTTTTATTACTTGAGAAATGAAATTTCTGCCGCGATCTGTTATCATTTCTCTAGGAGCTCCATGCTTCAAGATGACGTCTTCAACCAGGAACTTAGCTGTTTCGATTGCTCCTCCGTCTGGGATCGCTTTCGTTATGGCATACCTTGTCATATAATCGGTGCACACAATGATCCAACGGTTTCCATCTTTAGAAACTGGAAATCTTCCAAGGAGATCAACCCCGATCTTATAGAATGGTTTTTCTACGGGCGGTATGGATACAAGTTGTCCAGCCGGACGTCGAGGCAATTTCTTCCTTCGTTGACACTCCCGACAATGGCTTACATATTGGCGAACAGTTCTGTAAAGGCCAGGCCAATAGAATCGCTTCTTGACTTTGTCATACGTTCGGGCGAAACGCAAATGCCCAGCTGTAGGAGCATCATGTAAATCTGCCATAACTTCCGATCTTAAGTGTTTAGGGATCATCATAAGCCAGGGTCTTCCAGTTGTGCTATAGTTTTTCTTGTATAAGATGCCGTCGATAATGCTGAATTCCTTTCTGGTGTAGCCCGAGTTTAAATTATCGATTATTTTAGCTAAATCCGGGTCTTTAGTCTGCTCTATATCGGCGTTGGTTAGTGACATCACAGCACTTGATTGATCGTTCTCAAGCGGGCTCCTTGACAGACAATCGGCATCCTTATGTTTGCGTCCGCTCTTGTAGATAACGGTCACGTCAAATTCTTGCAACTTCAGCGCCCATCTTGCCAAGCGGCCAGAAGGATCTTTCTGCTCTACCAACCAACAAAGAGAATGATGATCAGTGACAACCGTGAATGGTCGACCAAACAAATATGGGCGGAATTTGCTAATAGACCAGACTACAGCAAGGCATTCTTTTTCCGTTGTAGAATAGTTATTTTCAGCCTTTGTCAAGCTTCTAGATGCATAAGCTATAGGCCGCTCCTTCCCACCTTGTATTTGTAGAAGAACAGCTCCAATACCATGTCCGCTTGCATCCGTGTGTAGATGGGTATCAGCGGATTCATCAAAGTGTCCCAAGACAGGCTCTGAAATTAGAGCTGTTTTAAGGACTTCAAACGCTTTCTCTTGAGCTGCATCCCAATAGAATTGCTTTTCAGTCTTCAGTAGGTCATGCAAAGATCTAGCTTTGTCGGCAAAGTTCTCAATAAATCTTCGGTAATAGGAACATAATCCAAGAAAGCTCCTCAGTTCAGAGATATTCCTTGGCCTCGGAAATTTAGAGACGGCTTCAACTTTATCTGGATCTGGATGAATTCCATTGGCGTCAACAAGGTGTCCCAAAATCTTTATCCTCCTTGATCCAAAAAGACACTTTTTGTGGTTCAAGCTTAGTCCAGCTTTCTGGATGCAGCTTAATACAAGTTGTAGACGACGTAGATGTTCCTCAAAGGTAGGTGCGTAAACTACGATGTCGTCCAGGTAGCAAAGGCACATGTTCCATTTAAGACTGCCCAGAACACTATCTATCATCCTTTCAAACGTTGCTGGAGCGTTGCAAAGACCGAAAGGCATTACTTGGAATTCATACAGCCCATCTGGAGTGATGAAAGCAGTTTTCTCCCTGTCTTTTTCGTCCACTTCAATCTGCCAATACCCGGACCGAAGATCCATCGTGGAGAAGTAACTAGAGCCAGCTAAACTGTCCAAGGCATCGTCAATGCGTGGCAGCGGGTAAACATCTTTTTTTGTTGTCTTATTTAATCGACGGTAATCAACGCAGAATCTCCAGGTCCCATCTTTCTTTCGAACTAGAATAACTGGAGATGACCAAGGACTTTAAGAGGGCTTCACGATGTGATTTTCAATCATCTTGTTCACTTCATCTTGAATTAGTCGTCGTTCACTTGGTGCTACTCTATAGGGCCGCTGTTTGATAGGAGACTGGTCGCCTGTGTTTATCTTGTGCTTCACAGTACTGGTGGGCTTAATAGGAGTACTCCCAAAGTCAAATATGCCAATAAACTCGTCAAGGCATGAAACAAGCTGTAACCTTTGAATTTCAGACAGCCCTGGATCTAGAGTAAGGTTTATCTTCTGTGACCATTCACGTGACTTTAGCTGCGTTTCTTGTAACTTATCGCTGGATTCAATAAGACTGCAGATATTCCCATTATCATAACTTTCCATGGTGCACATATTCATTCCTGATGGAATCAGTTGCGGCCAAGACGCTCCATTCGCCACCCAAATGCTACCTCGGCCGTGTCGAAATGTAACCAATGAGTTTGGTATAAGAACTTCCTTTCTTAATAATAAGTCCTTAGAAGTTGAGACTAAAACATCTCTAACACCACATATTTCTTCGTTTATCACGCTGATCTTCTTTATTGATTTAGGCGGGATGACAAAGTCGTCGGAAGCAAACAATCTCTGGTTTTCCTCCTCTCGAGATTCCAGGACGGAGGTTTCCCCGAGATGGAGTTCATTTCTGCCACAATCAATGACGGCCTCGGTGGCCTTGAAGAAGTCCCATCCAAATATGATGTCATGGCTGCATTCCACCATAACAACGAATTCAAATGAGATATTCAGACCATTAACTTCTATGTTCAGGACACATTTTCCTAGGGTCTCTATTAAATTTTTGTTTGCGGCTTTAAGAATGGGACCTGGTTCTTTGAAGAGAGGTGTCTTTAGTTCGCGTCGAAATTTGTCTGAAATAACAGAAAAGTCGGCTCCTGAATCCACCAATGCTTTAATTTTGCGTCCATTTATTTCGACCATAACAATATTTTCTTTTAATTTAGCGGCGATGTACCCTGGAGGATTTTCCTCAATGGCGACCTCACCCCCGTTAGAAGCCGCTCCACTTAGTTTTTCACATTCTGAGGCATGGGAAGAACGGCTGAAACGACGGGCTGGCGACTGGGATTGTCTTCGGGCTGGCGACCTTGCGCGGCTTGGATGTGGGGAAGAGCTCCGGTAGAAGTACGTCGAGGTTTGGGGCGTTACATAGTCGTCGTCGGCGTCATATCTCGGGGGTCGACTCGAAAATCCAACATTTCTTCCTTCTCCGCCATTCCTTGTCCTGGCTTCAGCAAAGACCTGCCGTCGTTCCCTACAATAACGGACGACATGTCCGGGTCGTCCGCAGTGGAAGCAGATAGGTTTGTCGTCGTAGGTTCTCCAATGTTCCGTCTTTCTGGGTTGGGTTGGTCGGTCGATATTATAATAGGGCGTTCGTGGTTGTTGTTGTACCACGTTGACTTGTGGTCTGGTAGGTTGTAGAGCACGGCTGACCTCTTCCCTCACAGTCTGTTCCAGGGCGTTCACCTCTCGGAGCGGATTGATCACTTCAGGTGCTGAGAAAACCTTTTGTATCTCTTCTCTAACGATGCGGCGAATTAAGCCGGCCAAGTCGTCTGAGTCGTCAACACACGAAATGGGCATTACGTTTGACAACCTGGCGAATTTCGTACGGCCGATCCGGCGCTGCTTGACGGTTGTCAGATGACGGCAGAACTTCAGGATCTCATCTACCGTCTGTATGTCTTTCGTCACCAATACCTGGTATGTGTCCTCCGAAATTCCCTTTATAATGTGAGCAACTATCTCACCTTCTTCCATGCGAGGGTTCACCTGGTGGCAGAGACTAAGAATCTCCTGGATGTATGACTCGCTGGATTCCTCGGCCTTCTGTGCTCTTGACTTCAGAACTTCCTCGGCGCGTCGAGCAGAATCCTCTTGCAGTCCGAACACACCGCGGAATGCGTCTTCAAAGCTTCTCCACGAGTTGAGTGATTCTTCGTTATTATCAAACCACCTTCCAGCAGTTCCGTTCAAGTAAAATACGACGTTGGCAAGCTTCATGGTCTCGTCCCATCTGTTGTACTTTGACACTCTCTCGTACTCTTTCAACCACTGTCCAGGGTTTATATTTCCATCTCCAGAAAAGGTAGAAGGATCTCGTTGGCGCTGACAAGGGAGGTAGGATCCGCTAACAGTAGGTCTGTGGTCGTCTTCCATTTCTATTCGTTGTGGCAAAGGTTGAAGAATTGGTTCACGTCCCTGTAGACGTCGACTTCTTCGAAGTTCCGTCACGCTACCCAGCGTCTCCACCAAAATATGTCGCGGAGATAAATAAAGCAAGGGGAAGTTTGGGGATAATTAGTTTATTATAAGGGAGAGATAGAGTGTACGACTTACCCCAAGCCAGAGTTAATCCTCATTAGCGATGTCAGCTCCCCCCGCCGGCCAGATTCCGCGAACCCCTCACCCCCCTGGTGTCCAGGGATGATTGACAGGCGTCCCATGGGGCCTCTCGTAGTTGGAACCGCTGTGCCGCTTGACAATATATATATATATATATAATTGTATGTAATTCTACTGTCCTCAAAGCTAATTTAATAGTTCATCTAAAATACCCATTTCAAGAGTTTACCATTAGTATCACTATAAAAGGAAGATCGAAAAATGCAATATAACAGCGGTATGGTAGATTAAACTGGTGAAACCGCTGGGAGGGTTCACCACTGATGAGCCAGGCCCTCCCATTAATTTCCCATTGCAGTAAGGGCAGTAGAAATAGTTTAATTTAAAAAAAGAACCTTACGTGTCTAAAATAGTTTCTAATTTTCATAATACATTTAGTTCCTTTTTTTTTTTTGACAAATTGACGCATAGCTAAAACTGGTGTAAGTTTGAAAAGTTCATCCATTTTAATTTCTTTTTTTATTGTGTTGTACACGTGTAGCTTCCATAGTCAAAATATATAATAAAGTATATAATAAGAAAAATACCGTTATAAGTTATTAAATTTATTAATTTGTTTTGTTTTTTTCTCCTCTCTTGTATTTGATGATCTAAAGTCTTAGCGTCCCTGGATCCTTCCAAAATTGTTTCTCTTCTTGTAAATCTTAAAAGTAGTATGGTGTAGTCACAGTAGTTTTTATAATAATAGTAATATAATACATATATACACTCATGGAAAAAACTTAAGGAAGTTGTACCTTTTAGCATTTATATCGGGATTCAGACAATAACTATGAAAGATACACTCATGGAAAAAACTTAAGGAAGTTGTACCTTTTAGCATTTATATCGGGATTCAGACAATAACTATGAAAGATACACTCATGGAAAAAACTTAAGGAAGTTGTACCTTTTAGCATTTATATCGGGATTCAGACAATAACTATGAAAGATACACTCATGGAAAAAACTTAAGGAAGTTGTACCTTTTAGCATTTATATCGGGATTCAGACAATAACTATGAAAGATACACTCATGGAAAAAACTTAAGGAAGTTGTACCTTTTAGCATTTATATCGGGATTCAGACAATAACTATGAAAGATACACTCATGGAAAAAACTTAAGGAAGTTGTACCTTTTAGCATTTATATCGGGATTCAGCAATAACTATGAAAGATACACTCATTGAAAAAACTTAAGGAAGTTGTACCTTTTAGCATTTATATCGGGATTCAGCAATAACTATGAAAGATACACTCATGGACAAAACTTAAGGAAGTTGTACCTTTTAGCATTTATATCGGGATTCAGCAATAACTATGAAAGATACACTCATGGACAAAACTTAAGGAAGTTGTACCTTTTAGCATTTATATCGGGATTCAGCAATAACTATGAAAGATACACTCATGGACAAAACTTAAGGAAGTTGTACCTTTTAGCATGTATATAGGGATTCAGCAATAACTCTGAAAGATACACTCATGGACAAAACTTAAGGAAGTTGTACCTTTTAACATGTATATCGGGATTCAGCAATAACTCTGAAAGATACACTCATGGACAAAACTTAAGGAAGTTGTACCTTTTAACATGTATATCGGGATTCAGCAATAACTCTGAAAGATAAACTCATGGACAAAACTTAAGGAAGTTATACCTTCAAACATTTTTATTGGGATTCAGATAATAACTCTGAAGGATATTTGATACACAGTGACCTTTATTAAAGACACACAAGATAACCAAGTGTAAAAAAAGACTCTGTTTCCTTCAAACAAAAAAAAAAAAGAGGACCGGCACATAAACAACTTTCCACTTCCCAAAGTTTTTGTCCATGAGTGTAATTTGATTCTTGTAAACACAAAGGTTGGTCATTTCCACTTTGTGTCCAATTTCTTGATAAAAAGCGACAGGAGAGAGTCCATCTGAGTTCAGATTTTCTTAGAAATTGTTGAGCGCAATTTGATTTTGAAATCTCTTTGTTCTCAGTTTTATTTATACTCCCTTGAATATATATTTCAAAATTAAGTTCTTTTATTCATGATAAAATTGTGAAAAAAGTATTGAAATTACAAATATATTGCAACAATGAGTATCTTTTTTATTTAAAAAACGCTAGCTTTCAAGCGTTAATCGCTCTTCAATTATAGTAAGCCCGTTGAAAAGCGATTAAGTCTTGAAAGCTAGCGTTTTTTAAATAAAAAAATATACTCATTGTGAGAATATATTTGTAATTCATTAAGTTCTTTTAATTTAAAGATATTTAGAGAAACCTTTTGATATAAAATTGTATATATTATGATTGTATCAAATGGGGAAATAACAATGTATTGTTGACATATAGAATATATATTTATAAGAATAAGTTAAAGAGAATATAGATTTAATAATAATTAATTAATTAATATGGCTATTAAACACAAGATGATAAGACCAAATCCAAATAAATAAATAGTGTGTGACGTTTCGGTAACAGCTTCTGTAACAACGTCACACACTATTTATTTATTTGGATTTGGTCTTATTACCTTGTGTTTATAATCTATAATCCAAATTGTGCCTTATAAATTAATATGGCTATTTTATATATATTCGATTTTTAACTCATAAATTTGTCATATCGAATTTTTTAAAAACTTCAACCGTTATTCATCAAAGGAATTGAAACTAATCAACATTTGAACAACAATAAAATATATATTATTTTATGATTAAATAATATTTTACTGAATAAAAACACTAAAAATAATATCTTGAATATATATATATATATATAACCTCTATACATCTTTTACTAGATTGTTCTCCAAGACTACAGAACCGAAAATAATTTAATAGTAACCGATCCAAGTATTTTCATTTCCAGTAGAGAAATGTTCATTAAATGCAATACCTTTTGTAGATATATTTTAAATGATATAGTAACAAATATCTTTTAAGAAACTGATAATTTATATTATGCTGATTCTACATATTGACAGACACTTCTTTCTTTTGTACACAGTACTTTTTTCTCGTTTTTTTCTCTCTTTCTCATTGCTAACATCATATGACTATTCTATTCACGGCCTGAAAGTATTGTATAAATATGTATAGACAAATGTAAAGCCATATATGTATGACAGGGCAAGTGTCCCTAGGGGGACATAGCGCTTTAAATTGAAATAAAATAAAAAATCTTGAATATATATTAAAGTTTTTATATAATTATAGAGAGAGATAGAGTTGAGGAAATTAAATTATTTTCATATATTTCCAAATAAAACGGTACAAACAAAATGCCAAGCGAGTGTAATGCGCCAGTAACATTCCTAGCTGCGCCAACAGCTGTCTTCCGTTCATCGACAACTCTATCGACTGATTATTTTTGGCATCTCCACAACTGGGGCTTTTAAAGGAACGAAAGGGGGAAAAACATGCTTAATTAAGGAGAATCAAATTAATCAAAATTTAGGGCTTAACAGCACTTTAATTTGGATAAATTAAAAGGCAGTTAGGGTGCATGCAGCATTAGCATTGTGAGTGGAGGTTCAAACCTTATAATTATATATACACTTCCCTTTAATTACCTGAAGCTTCTTCTACCTAAATAGCTTCGCTCTTTAATTAAGCTGAGGCCGGGAAGCTTCAGCGGAATCTGTTTTTACATCGGGAAGATGACTTAAGAAAGAGTGACATAACATATGGATTCCAAGATGGCTATACGTTTCTTCACTGCTCTTCGTTCGTTACTATTAAGTTCGTGAGGATCGGTAGAAGGATGACCTAAATCGCTGTTTTTCGACTGCTACGACTCGGGTTCAATTCCCGCATTGGGTACTTTTTTTTCTGATTAAAAAAAAATGCTTCAATGGCCCCCGTTTCTTGTAAAAGTCCAACCTACCATCGAATGCAAGTAACTAAACGGAGCTATGGCATATTTGTAAGTGTAAAGTCGAACTGATTTTTACATATGTAGATATGTCGTCGACTTACAGTAAAAGCAATCGCCTACTTCTACCCACCATGATTATCATGGCCTGTACTACACGTAGAGTTACAGGTACACACTGACGAGACCTGAAAACCCTGAAGAGTACCGGGTTGACCTTTTTAGATTTATTGAGAAATTTAGTTGGCCAAATATTTTTGGAACAAGGTTAATCAACGTTTAGTTGATTTTTATTCTATTAGATGGCGCTCTCTCTTTGTCATCTCAAATGGTAATATGAGTGGTCAAGAAAAGCCAATTTTGTTTAAATATCAACACCTGACTATTTGCATATTTTTATTTTCGTATATATATTATATGTCATAATTAGATTTCTGTTGTATTTTGATTATTAGAGCTAGATAGAATTAATACTTGATGCTGATTATTTTGAGAATAGAGATATTCACAAGAGAAGGAATCGTCTGACATCATTTGAAGAATAAACAAAAGTTAACGGCGACGTGTTTCTTATATAAAAGAAACAGGTCGCCGTTAACTTTTGTGTATTCTTCAAATAGAGATATTTGTTGAGCAGTCATGGCATAAATATTGAAAGAATAATAATAAATATGGTTTTGATCAGAGATTTCTTTATTTGAGCTAAGGAATATATATGAATAACATAATTTGATTAAAGTAATACCTGGCTTAAGGCGAGTAGAATAAGGAAAACAAAAGATTATTTACATAATGTACAAAAGTTTTGAGCCGGCCAGCGGGAAAGAACAACAACGAGATTTTATAGGGGAAGCATGACCTCTGGCGGTCGATTTAACAGAGTATTTGGATCTATGAAATATAATTTTAAATAGAATAGTATTTTAATATAACATATATATAATTTTATCATAAAAATATAGGTTCTAGAACACACAAACTGTGAGAAGTCGACTTTCAGACATCCCCGCTTTGCACTATATAAATCTATTGTTGTTGTTTTCTTTTGACTGACACAAAACATTTTGTAAATATTTTCCCCTGATTTATAAAATTATTAAATGAATAAATCTTCCAGGAGTAAGTTTCTTGTTCAACTTTTTATTTTCAAGTTTCCGGACTTATCAGTACTTTGACAGGAGTATCCCGTTAATAAATTAATTATAAATACTATTTTAAAATAAGTAAATAATTATTTGGATATAAAAATAGTATATATCATCAATTTATTATCGTGATACTCCTGTTGAAGGACTGACAAGTCCGAAAACTTGAAAATAAAAAGGTTGAACAAGAAACTTAACCCTGGAATCTTTATTTATTTTATAAATGTGTGAATATGCAAAAACGTAATCAATTCTTTTATTTTCTTTCTTCTTCACTTTCAATTCAGGTATTTATTTCTTAAATTATATCTAAAGATAACACTTTCGTTTTTTCATGTGCTAAGCGTATTTACGCAAGTTTGGCCTTAAATACCCATTTCTTGATTTCTCAGGAAGCCACTGGGACCAAAAAAATATTTTTTGGTCGCAGTGGTTCAGCCTTCTTCACGCTGACGAGCGCCAAAAGCGCGAAACGCGTTCGTGGATGCCTTTTCTTGATTTATCAAGAAATTGGGTTGGCCAAATATCAGGCAAAAGGCTAAATCAATGTTTAGTTGATTTCTGTTCCACCAAATGGCGCTCTGCCTTCTGTAAAGCACATGTGCTCCTGGTCAGGATATGCCTTTTTTAACTTGATATAATCTATTTATCAAAATTACTTCAAATTCTCATTATTATATCATTTGCTTTATATAAATTACTGTCAAAGTAAATTATAGATAATTAGTGGGATCTAAAATTGGTATATTGTCAAGTAGCTCTGTAACTCCGGTCACAGGAAGCTCCATGTGACACCTGTCAATCATCACTGGACTCCGGGGGGACGAACACAGGTGTGAAGGGGTTCTCGGAATCTTATCTGCAAATAAGGAAAACGGGACGCCTCGATGGCTGACCACTCTCATTATTATTATTTTTCACCTTGGAGATAAGTTGGTATTTATTTATTTCAACACACAAAACGCGATATTCCGGCTAGGATTTTACATTTTTTTCAAAACAGAAACAGTTATAAACATACGCGTATTATAAAATAAAAAGCAATCGAAATAAAGAGAGAAACAATAATATATATTAGGAACCTGAACCTTTCAGGTTTGAAAGAAAATTATAAATATATCTACAAAAATAGTTAAATCTATGATAATTCTCACTGATATTTACAAATTGATATAGATCTACAACATTATTTATTGTCTGTTGTCTAGCGGTGAAGAAGAGTGGGCATTCCAGCAGTAGATAAGTTGTTATCTCTCTCCCTATAAATACCTATTGGATATATTTTATTGGAGAACTAAAAGGTAAATACCCATCTTTATAATAAATACCTTGTTACAATATTGTATATTGAAAAAGGTTTACGAATGCATCGCATTGGCAAAAATACTTATTAAAACCAGAAAATAATTTTTATCTTTAAATACTAGTCAACATATATAGAGGATATATAATTAACGCTGTGGATACAGGTAAATAAATAGAAAGATGGAAAAATCCGAGTTTTGCATCAGAGATATATGAGGCCAGGGGGAAAGTTCATACAAATTTTAAAAGATCAAAGATTTGCTTCCCTGCGAGGGTAAAAATATTCCAACTTTAAAACTTCAAGGGGAGAGTCCAAATAAAAAAAGAATTCTTTTAAAATAAATATTCTATGAAATGTATTTTTTTAAATTCCTCCTAAAGAATAAATGGGTTTTTGAAGTTTTTTTTTTTTTTACTGAAATGAAATTACTTCTCTATGTTTAGAGAGTCATCCATTGATTATGATTCAACCCATTTCCATTTATCAATACACCGCTGGATTATAAATTTGTATAATATAAGTTAAATATAGTCATAAATTGTGTGATTTCAGAATATTATTATGGTATATGAATTTCTGTGTGTCATGGTGATATTAGGGAGGTCGGTGGAAGGCTGGTTAAACCGTTTGGTTTTCGACCACTACGACCCGGGTTCGATTCCCGCATTGGACACTTTTTTCTGTTAAAAAAAAAATGCTCCAATGGCCCCCGATTCTTGCAAAAGTCCAACCCCACCAGTCAGTGCAAGTAACCAAACGGGGCTCTGGCACATTTGTAAGTGCAAAGTCGAACTGCTTTTCACATGTGTAGACATGTGGTGCACTTACAGTAAAAGCAGTCGCTAACTACCCACCATGATTATCATGGCCTGTACCACGTGTACCACTAACACAATTGATTAATTGGATATCTGTGTCAATATTTGATGTAATACCTCTTCTCGTAGGATTTAATAGAAACGTAGCCTGTGCTGATGAGGGCCATTGCCTGAAACTAGGTTAAACAGGTTTGATTTTATTCGAGATTCCACTAGCTTGTTTTTTGGCATATTCATCGATACAATACTATGCGTTCTTCGCAGAGAATATTGAGCAAATACCATATTTATATGTATTTTTTTAAAGAGAGATTCACCTATTCGATGAATTAACAACAACAATTTCAAGTATCAGAACAGGACATTTTGAAGGAATGAAGATAAACCCACACATGACTAGATACTGCAGAAACTGCAATAACTGCTACAACACTCAACTCACTCCGGACCATATATACCCGGCCATCCTTGCAGCCCTCTATATGGCAGACATCAATCCAGAAGAGGACATCCATACGTCACCTCAGTTGGCCGGTATTGTGATCAGGGTGCATGGACCGATCTGATCTGCTCCATGAACAAGACACCACCACCACCCACCTATTTGATTGAAATAATTGTGAAATTTCTAGGCTAAGTTTTTAAACAAATAAGCTTGATATGTATTGTACTCATAAACATCTTTAAGCGTTTCTTCAACCATACGTTTATCATAGAAATGTCAAATTCTATTTCTCAACAAGTTCGGGAAACTTACCTGACGATCATGGCTGCTGTCGATGTTCCGTAGAAGTTCAGGTGATTTTCTATCCATCAGGATGACGGCGATATATTCTCAGAAATTCTATTTCTTTTCACTTAATCAACAAGTTAGATCGCTTTGCCGAATAAGGATTCTTCAACCAAATACAAGATGTCTTCTTCTTCTTTCTTATCTCCACTCAATCATATAAGAGTATTAAGCTTGTAGAACTTGAGACTTGACAACCATCATGACTGGGTGAAGTAGAATGCGTCTGCCTTTGTCATTAAGACTGGGAGCACCACTCAGTGGCAGGCCGACTTAGCTCCAAAAGAAATAACCGCCTCTGATATGAGGAACAGACGCCATGTGCAGCTGCTCCTAACATGGAGTCAAACGCGGCTCATCCTGTATCCTTGGATTAGGAGCCCTTACGGGGTACTATTAGCCGGGCCAGTTGAACCCAGGTTTTTTTAGTGAGCTTGTTACTGCTCCCCTTCTTCTTTTTCATCCGGGCTTGGGATGTAGATATCTTGAAGCTGCTATGAATTGATGGAGATGAATAACGGAATTTCAGCTATAGAGATTTTCAGACAAGATTTCTCAAGTACAAGATTTTCATGAGGTTTATAGGTCTGAAGGATTTTTCAATTCAAATTCAGGTTTTCAATAAATATTGAATGTGTGGCTTTATACCTTTATAAAATTCTTTGCTGGATTTGGGATTGAATGGTGGGAAAAGAGATATATATTGACTATATCCATGAAAATTTTAGGAAACCTTTCAAATTATGATTATTTCAAATAAAAATTATAGTTGATAGTGACTTACCATTGTTGTGTTCTATATTTATATATATATATATATATATAACAATTAAAACATTTTAATGGCGTCTAATCAATCATATACAAGAGTTAAAAGGGAAATAGGAAGAAAAATATTTACAGTCGAGGTCTCAGCGACTTAGAGCTGTTCTAAGAGCGGTCAGTTTCTTTAGGGTTTTCTGGTCGCCACCTTGAGCGCGCTCAATGACACATCCGATGAAGTTAAAGAGAATGGTCTTGTGTTCTGGCGGCATTTTCGGAAGTATTGTCCTACAGGCATCGGTGTACAGAATCATGCAGATGATGCGGTCTTCGTCAGTCGACTGCAGCATGGGACTTAAGATGGTCGTGTAGTTTAAATCTTTAAATAGGTCAAGGAGCCATTCCTCACGGTCTGTATCGTTGCGGATGCGTCGCGGAGGTGGAGAGGTCATTCCAGCTGGAGCCGGCTCCTCGCTCTCAAGTTTCTTGTCTTGCTGTGGCGATGTCGTCGTTGGTGTCAGAAATTGGGGACTGTTTGTGTTGGTGTTAAGTTCCTGGCCCGTGGAGGATGATTTTGGCTTTTTTCCGAGGTCATTTCTTTCCTTGTGGAGGTTTTCTTCTTCTGAGGAATCTGTGAGCGGTCGCTTCATCGATGGTGTCTCGCTTGGTGTTTTAGTTGGTTCGGGGGCCTCTTTTGGTGTCTCCGATGGTAGGTCAGGGCTTGTTGGTTGAATGATGGCCTCCGAAAAGGTTCTGGTGACAGTGGCCCTGATAGTGGGGTCGAATGGGCATTTATTTTTAAGATGTCCGTGCCGTTTGCATCCTCTGCAAACAACGTCTTCGCCGACAAAGATGGTGAAGTTTCTGTCCATATAAGGGATATTAAGTACTGCGGGCAAAGGTGTCTTGTCCTTATTCTTAAAAACAATCTCCCGCCTCAGCGAGGAGAGGTGTTTCAGGTGAGGATTGTCAGTGGGGAATGGTAGAGGCCGGCTGCTTAACATCTGGCCATAAGGTTTCAGAGCTTTCTCAAGGTCTTTGTCTTGAATAAAGGCGAATACGCCCGAAAGGATGTATTTTTTTGAGGATTTAAAGAGCGGATGGGGGAAGACAGTTGTTTCTTTGACCTTGAATCCGCCGTCGATTAGTTGTTGAGCTAGTTCATTATTGGCAACAGACACTATCGCCTGGCCATTGATTTTACCAACGGAATGAATATTCTTAAATCCAATGATGTTTGCTATGCCGATCAGGTGATCTTCGGCTGTGGCATTAGGCGCAGATTCAAACTGAATCGTGGATTTGATGGAATCACTCCTACTTTCATAAGTTGTCTTCCTTTCTTCGTCGATTTTTTTCCATTCTTCAGGCGAAAATTGAAGTTTGTTTTTTTGCATAATTTCATATTTAGTTGATTCGTTTGGTAAAGATGCATAACTTGTCTTTGATGTTTGCGAAGATGATGTTGGTTTTAGTGACTTATTCACATCAGATGAATCCGCAGATGAGATTTGAGATGAAGCAACGACCGGCTTGGCCGTTGCCATGACGATGATGCAAAGTTACAACTTGTAACTTTGCTAAGTTATGGAAAGTAGGAAAAATTTGAAAATTTATGAATTTTTACAAAAGATGGCTTGAAATGATCCTTGAGTGAAGGCGAATAAGATTATATAATTTAAGTTTAGATAAAGTTGATTTAAAGGGATGAAAGACGCGAAACATACGGAGCTCGCGCGACGCGTGGCCGCACGGTCAACGTATGTATGTATATATATATATATATATATATATATATATATATATATATATATATATATGATAAGATCCTGTCGACTAATCTGTGATATAGATGTCCTGTCGACTCTTCTGTGATAAGTTCCTGTCGACTTGGTTGTGATAAGGGATCCTGTCGACTCTCGCTATAAGCTGTGGTAACCGAGGGTCAAACCTGTAGTAACCGAGAGGGACAGTCAGGGCGTGGAGAGTTTTCCAGTACCTCTCTGCACCTTGGAAAACCTTTAAAAGTTCTCACAGAGTACAGGCAGTCGTGGTCGAGGCAGAGTGGAAAGCTTGGGAATGTCCACACACCAAAAAAAAAAAAAAAACGAAGAGACACAGTTGTAGTAGGAAAGTTCCATGAACAGATAAAAGTCGAGCTAAGAGCAAGATGGAGATATAGAGTTCTTACTGTTTTACATGGCGATGATGTGGACCTGGCTACAGCCAACAAGGGCTCGAGCCGACGGTGAAGTGACTAACTGACTATTGGGCTAAAACCGAGGTTTTTATATACCATTCCCGAGGAGGGGGGGGGGGGGGAGTTGGACTTAGAACGTCTGCACCCTTTGACCTCGATGGCAACGACATGCCAGGGTTGTTGGATTTCTCTCTCGATTTTAGACGTTTTTGAACTTCTCAATCTTGCTTTAACTCAGCTCTTAATCTATTACATAGTTTTATTTATTTATCCTCAGTTTGTACAAAGTACATTACATATGGTGATGCAATGACACATGTCAATCATGCGTATAATTATTTATAGATGTGTTTCTATATACAACATGAAAATCTTGTTATAAGTAGTATACAATATAGGGTTGTTGGCTTAAATTACCATATTCTTTATTTTTAATATATATATATATATATATATATATATATATATATATATATATATATGTCGAATCCTGTCGACTTTCTTTCTTTAACTGTGGCATTTCGGTGGTAGTCTGGTCTGTTGTATTGAGTCGTGGGGAAAGATGATGATTGCGCAGTCGTGATGGTGGTGAGTGGTAAATCACACAGAGACGAATCACAGGGAAAGCCGAGGCATCAGAGAGAGGGAACGCAGAGACCCGGTAGCGGCCGGCGGGCCATCCACCCCGTTCACAAAGACTTACTAACAATCTGTCTGCTGTCTGCTATCTTGCATCCACTGAACTGACTGCCCGCGGGGCAAGCCCTTTTTATATGCTCAAGTCTTACGTCACCGGACGTCTGGTGCCCTGGCGTCGAGGGGGCGGTTTACCTTATATGGCTGCAGGTAAGCCTTGTTTACGTCATTTTATTGGCGCCACGTTGACGCGACGGTTGACCTCATGGCTGCGGGATAAGCCTTTTTGGTTTCTACGCTCCCTCTAGATGTACCTCTGTATTTAATTGAACACTCAAAAACGATACATACAAAGTTAAATTGATTAAAGGAGGATTGGGTACAATGATTAAAAGTCCATATTAGAGTAGGGGGTGTAAGAAGAGGTGGTGAGTATTTACACAGGTGTTTATGACTCTCAAATTACCACAGATGGGCCCCCTGCGTTGAAGAATTTAAAAAGGGGCAGCCTGAGTTAAATTCTGGTAGATGGGAAGTAATTTTTGGGGAAAATTAATTGGGTAAACAAACAAAGCTATTTACAGGGTGGTAAGAAGTTGCGGTCGACAAGGTTACAGAATGGAAAGATGAAGTAGGAACTGTTAAAAGAATGACAACATGGTGATTAAATTGGTTTACAGCAGGATCAGCTTGAGAACATGGGTTTGCAAGGCGTTTTGCTAGGACGTCTTGGAACTAGTTAACAAGGGATAAAAAAAAAACTATTGTTCTTCACTTAGCGGTCTTGGGTGAAAAAAAAAAAAAGAATGAAAATAGCGCGATGGTGAGTGAGTGAAAAAAAAATGCCTGCAGAGTATTTAAGCTTGGTGTATGGACAAACTACATCAAGGTAATTTCTGCAAGTGTAAAAAATGAACATAAACAAAACATAAAGAAAAACATCACATTAAAAAAAAACTGACAAAGACATGGGTCGCGCTGGTGGTGAAAAGATCCGCTAAGATGGTAAGGTTTGGTGAGAGGCAAGTAATTTCGTGGTTGTTGAGAGAAAACTATTGCAGAAATTGAGAAGTGTGAAAAGAAAAATGGTGAAACAAAATTAAAATATAATGATATTTACAAAAGTGGGACATTGGGAAAAACATTGATTAAAATTTGTAAACAAGTCCACTTTAGGTTTTAAAGATTGCTTGAAAAGATGTTGTAGTGGTAACATAGGGTGAGAAAAAAAGGTGTGGGTTCATAGGTTGACAAACGAATCAATGTGCAGCATTGCGACAAGACATTGATTTTAAGGGAGATAGTTGCGGGGTAGTTTGGTACAACACGTGGAGTACAAATAAAATAAGGTTGGGATAAGCTATCTGTGATGTAAGGGAAATAGTTGTCAAAACGTAGGTGGTGCAGGAGTGCTAAATAGACGTTGAACGGTTTCTCCTATCAAAAACCAAATGATGGTAAGTAGTTGGAAAATGGCTTCTTGTAGTTGAAAAAGTCTATCAGTTTTTTGTGCGTATATTCTTATGTAGATTAGCGTGATTAGCGTTACGGTGGAGAAGGGCATTGTTAGCGTGTAAATTAGGAGAATTAAGAGGAAAATAAAAAAAAAAATCATATTGTATCCTATATTTTTTATGAGAGAGATTAGTTGTGGGCTGAGCCATTTATGTTGGAGGGTTGATGACTTGACTTGGGACCGGGTTGATTCATGATTGAATCGTAGCTGGGGAACTGGGGAGGCATTGTTACTTGAAGTCGGTTCTACTTGGATTAGGGTAAAAAATTTGGGATTAGAGGTAGAAGAGGTTGGTTGCTGGATGGTTTGATCGGGAGTTGGTATTCTTGGAACAAGTCCGGTGAGAGATGTCGGAACGGAAATGAGTCATTGTCTTTGGATTGAACATAATGGGCTAGCATGGTGGGGGGTGCTATATGAGGGACGCTCTCTGTGTAGGGCCTGAGTGTAATTATTTTGTCAGACGTAGTGTTAATTTTGACGGGGGGAATGTTTAAAGTGGGGACATCAAATTTGTTTTCAGAAAATGTGTTGATAGTTATGCAATAGGAGATTAAATTGGGTCGGAAAATTAGGGTGAGACAATTCAGTTCGCGCATCAGTTAGCTGGCAATTAGGGTTAACAAGGGTTGTGGGAGATAAAAAATAGCATGGACATTTTTCTGAAAAGGAATAATTATTTGTGGTTAGTGCATGTGCTGATTAGTTTTGCTAAATTTACATTTTGGCAGAAACGCTTTTAGATATTAACACAGTAAATGAGCAATGGAGTTTAAAATAATGACATTAAGTAATGAAGTTAAATGAGAAAAATATCAAAATATTAAAAGTTTGGGAATTAAACATAAGAGATGGAAATGTGAAGCCTTAAGGTATTGCGGTCATATCGAAAATATAGTGGAAATGATTTTTTAAAATGTTAAAAATAGTTTAATAAAATATTGAAGTTGTGATAAAATAGGTAAATTTATTTTGTTGTTGTCCTCTTGACCGACTGTTTTAAATATGGTGTTAAGAATTTATAGTTGTAAATGGTTAAACCTAATTGAAAATTTTCAAAAGTAAAATATGGAATGCGAGATATATTTTAGGTATAAATTATGCAGAGCGAAATAATGTTTAAAAGGATTAAAGGTGTGGTGCAATTTAAAAGGCAAAACAACTATGGCAAAATTGATATTTAAAATTATTTGAGAAAAAGGGATATACTTAAGAAAATAGGCATTATATATAGTATGCGAAAACTAAAATAGCATGAAAGTGGGAGCATGGAAGACAGGTAGATAGATATAAAGTACCTTGGAAAGGATGATTCCGGCTTGAGTTGAAAACTTCGGGAGATTGCTGGCGTTGAGCAGAAGATGTGATGGCTGGAGATGGAAGGGAGAAGACATCAAAAGCGGTAAGATCCAGGTCTCGGGGATGAAGGGGTTGCAGTCTTTCTAGGATGGTTGCCAACTGAAGGATGATGATTCCAATAAGGGGTGGTGGTGTTGTCGGTCCGTGGTCGTTGTTGGGGAACTCTCCGATCTCCTGCTCCTGGGCTTCTTTTTCGTCCTTGTTCATCCTGTCGACTCTATGTCGAATCCTGTCGACTTTCTTTCTTTAACTGTGGTATTTCGGTGGTAGTCTGGTCTGTTGTATTGAGTCGTGGGGAAAGATGATGATTGCGCAGTCGTGATGGTGGTGAGTGGTAAAGCACACAGAGACGAATCATAGGGAAAGCCGAGGCATCAGAGAGAGGGAACGCAGAGACCCAGTAGCGGCCGGCGGGCCATCCACCCCGTTCACAAAGACTTACTAACAATCTGTCTGCTGTCTGCTATCTTGCACCACTGAACTGACTGCCCGCGGGGCAAGCCCTTTTTATATGCTCAAGTCTTACGTCACCGGACGTCTGGTGCCCTGGCGTCGAGGGGGCGGTTTACCTTATATGGCTGCGGGTAAGCCTTGTTTACGTCATTTTATTGGCGCCACGTTGACGCGACGGTTGACCTCATGGCTGCGGGATAAGCCCTTTTGGTTTCTACGCTCCCTCTAGATGTACCTCTGTATTTAATTGAACACTCAAAAACGATACATACAAAGTTAAATTGATTAAAGGAGGATTAGGTACAATGATTAAAAGTCCATATTAGAGTAGGGGGTGTAAGAAGTTGTGGTGAGTATTTAAACAGGTGTTTATGATTCTTAAATTACCATATAAAAAGCACATGTGCTCGTGGTCAGGAGATGCCTTCTTTATTTTTAATATATATATATATTGTTGCACCAGGTTGCGGCTTGGCAGACTCTTCAGCCTTGATTCTCTCCTGTGCTGGGTCTTGCATCTTACCAGAGCGTGTTTCAACCATCCTACAAATTTATTTAAGGGAATAATGGGATAACTCTACTTTAAGTAGCCTCCAGGATAATTTATTTATTTTCTCACATCAAAGAGAGCAGTGAAGTCACACAGTTTACCTAAATACAAATGATGATTCTATAATACATATATTCTGTTTATAATACATATATTCTGTTTAATAACATAATTAAATATAATTTTGAATTTAAAATATATGAAAAATAATATTACAAATTAAAATAAAATAGGTTCATTAGCCATGATGCAACAATATATTGTTGTTGTTAGATAAGGCTTGATAAGACAAAGGATCGATAAGATAAAGGGTTGAGGTGCAGTCGTGATAAAAAAAAGATAATTATTTACCTTCAAGTAGCTTTTATTTGAATTACTTGAGGAAAGATTACATATTAGTTATTTTCACATTATATAGAATTTATAAAGTTAATACTATATTAGTGATTTAAAAGGATTGAGAGAGAGAGACGGTTAAACATACTTTATTGACTACTAGTCAATTATGGATGAAAAATAATGAGAATAATACAGTAAAATTATGATTGAGGAAGGCTCCACCATCTTGCCAGAGTCCTCCTCCAGACGATGAGAGGGTCCTCTTGGACGCCCCGTATCTCCAGGCCCAGGAAGTGCTTGTAGATACGGGTCTTGGCAGACGCCAGGATGGCCAGGGCGTCGTCCTCCAGGTCATGCCCGAAGATCCATCCCTGCAGGTCAGGGGGCCGCTGGATGATAGTGAAGGCTTCCAGGATGACAGGCCTGATCCGCCCACAGGGCCAGTAGCGGTGGGCCAGTGACAGGTCTCCGGACCCACAGGCGATGCAGGACTCCCGGGCTGAGGCCGGATGCGCTGGATGGGGAAATGTTAACTACGCATATTTACAACACAACTATACAACAAAAACTGAAAGTCTTTCTAAAAACGACGATAACAAAAGCAACATTATCAATGAATAAAATAAAATATATATTTTTTAAAATATAGAAATATTTGAGTTTTTAGATTATATAATATTTCCCCCCTGTAAAAAATATTTTGAAATATTAAAATTTTAAAATAAAATTGATAATTAAAAATAATTAATTAAACGAAATCAATAAATCTATAGAAATAATTAAAAATGAAACAATAAAAATCAATATCCACATTTTTTCAAAATAAACAAAAGAAAGTTTGTTTACAAATAATTTATATAATTATGAAATTATAATAAAAGTTTATATAAGAAGTATTAATAGACGCTTCATAGGAAATATGGATATGAAGCAAAAAAGGTATTTAAAATTGATTAATTATGTCATGCTAGCTACACTTCAAAATATCAAAAAGCAGTAGAAAATGTTATTTTACATGGTTGAATAATGAAACGCTAATAGATGTATGGAGTGACATTAAGTTATTTGTGAAGGCTTAATAATTGGGGTTGATATTTGTTCTTCATTGTCTATGTCCAAAAGATGGCCTTCCTGTAAAAAACATGGTTTATCATCAATATCTATTAACTTGGTGTTAGAATTTTGATTTGCTATTAAGTCATTTCCTATGTTAGTGCTATAGTGAAGTAGAAAATCTGCTTCTGGGTAAAATAATTTAAGCTTATTATAGTGTATAATTTCTGTTTGTTTTCTTTGGGGTAATTTGGGTTTATTAATTTCATATGTGACTGGAGAAAGTTGTTTTAAAATAGTAAATGGGCCTATATATCTTTGAGTTAATTTACCAGTGTTTGGATAAATAAAGGTTTTTACTAATACCTGATCTCCTTCTTTAAAAATGGGTTCTGGGTGTTTAATATGATAAAGTTGTTTGCTGTGTTCATGGGATTTTAGGGTTCTTTCAATGGCTAATTTCGCTGCCTTTTTTTATTGGTGTAAGTGTTTCTGTGTCATGTTCTATATACTGTGGTTGTATTCCATAATATATTATTTAGGTGTAAAGCCTGTTGTGATATGTACTGTTTCATTATAGCTTTCAGTAATTTTAGGAATATATTTTGTCCAAGGAATCTTTAAATTAGCATTATATTCACATCTTAACCTATTAATGATAGTGGAATTTAGTCTTTCTACTTTTGCATTTGTTTCTGGGTGATGGGAACTGGTGAGTAGTTGCTTAACATTATTTCTCTCCAAAAAATGTTTAAATTTACTGCTGAGAAAAGCTGCATTTCTGTCAGTTATTAATATTTCAGGTTTATTAATTTGGAATAAATTTCTCAAACAAGTTATATAAGAATCAGTTGATACAGATTTTGTTGGAAAAGCCCAAAGGAATCTACTATGGTGATCTACTATCATATGGATACTGTGTCTAGTTATCCCATAATTATGTAACCCGCCCAATGTATCTAGAGAAAAAAATGTGATTTGGGTGTGTAGCTATTGGCATCTGTTGTAGTGGTCCATAAACAATTCTGTTATCCCTAGATTTATTAAACTGGCAAGTTTCACAATGTTTGGTGTAATTAGCAATATCCCATGTCATATGTGGCCAATAATAGTGTGGAGAAATTATTTTAGTCATTTGAGTTGTTCCAATATGTCCATGCATTGTATGTACTTTGTTTAATAATTTGTGTCTTAGTGTCTGTGGTACATAAGCTCTTTTAAAACCATTTCTAATAATTGTATAAAGGCCATTTTGTATTTTAAGTTTACTATTGCTAATTTGTTCTGTTGTTTGGTGTTCTTTTAACTCATTATATGTTATGTAAAATGAGACAGGTGCTCTTGACAGCATGTCTGCTTCTATATTATTTAATCCTTTAATATGTTTAAGGTCAAAGCTATATTGAGATAGAATTAAGGTCCATCTAAATAATCTACCTTGTGGGTTTTTTACATTTTTGATCCATTTTAAAGGTAAGTGATCTGTGTGCAATGTAAAATGTATGTTGTGTAGATATGTGTGAAAACTTTGTACTGAATTAATGATAGCTAATGTTTCAATTTCTGAGGCAGTATAATTCTGTTCATATGGGTGAAGTTTTCTTGAAAAGTAACCTATGGGGTGTAAAATGCCTTGTTCATCCGGTTGTTTAAGAACTCCTGCTACTCCTAGACTTGACGCGTCTGTGAATAAATGGCATGGTTTTGATGGGTCATAAATATATAGTACAGGCTGTGATATGAGTGAATTTTTAAGTGTTTGGAAGGCTTGTTCATGTTTCGCACTCCATAACCAAGGATCATTTTTTAACAAAAGTCCATTCAAAGGTGACCTAATTTGCGCATAATGAGGAATAAATTTATTATAAATATTTATGGTGCCTAAAATTCTCTGTAAGGTTTTAATATTATATGGTCTATTTAATTTTAAAATTGCTTCAATATTTGTGTTATTTGGTGTATATTTTCCTGAGTTAATAGTGTATCCTAAGAATTGTATTTCTTTTTGTAAGAATTTGCATTTATTGAGATTGAGCTTTATATCCTCTTGTTCGAATATACTTAATATGTCATCTAAATGTTTAATGTGTTCTTCATTAGTTTTGGAGTGTATAATAATGTCATCAAAATAATTTAAGGCATGGTGTATGTTTGTGTTTAGTGAAAACTGACTTCATAATCCTTTCAAATTGTGAAGGTGCATTTTTTAGACCATATGGAAGTCTGTTCCATTCATAACATCCTAATTGTGTTACAAATGAAGTTTTATGTCTATCCTTTTCATCTATGGGTATATGCCAGTATGCATTTTTGACATCTAGAATAGTGTATATTTTTGACTGTGATAACCTATCTATAATTAGTTCTATAAGCGGAATTGGGGTATGCTCTGGAACTGTTTTTTTTTATTAAGTTTCCTATAATCTATACAGAGTCTTGTGGGGTGATTTGGGGCATCAGATTTTTTATTCACTAATAATGCAGGAGAACTATAGCGGCTAGATGAGGGTCTAATAATATCATATTTTAATAATTCAGTTATTTGTTTTTGTATTTCAGCATTATTGTAAAAAGATGTCCTATATGGCTTTTGTGCTATGGGAATATTATCTAAAAGAGATATGCAAATTGGGTTAGTCTTTATGTGTCCTATATCAAAATTGTGTTTAGAGAAAACATTCTTATATTTATGCAATATATCTGAAATTGCTTGATTTGAGAAATTTGGATTAATATCTACTTTACTAAAGTCTAAATATGAATTATAATTTGTTATAGAGCCCGGTTGTCGCATACTGTGAAATGGGTTAGAATCAATAATGGGATTTGAATTAGGATCTATAGGTTTAACATTTGTATTTGGTATATCAAAATAATTGAAATTACACAATGGGTTAATATTTAAAAGAGATGAATTTTTAACATAGTATGGGTCTGGAATACATAGGGTAGTGGCATATGACTTCTGATTATCAGTTTTTGGATTAAAAGAATACAAGAATTTATAATTTTGGAAAAGAAGGTTTTTTGAAAAATCTATTTGTAACTTAAATAAATGAAATGTTGGTAAACCTAAAATAATATATTCTATTGGACTATCACAAACAAACATTTCTTGATACTTTGTAATTTTACCTAAGCTAAGCCTAACTAATATTTTGTATAATGGGTAAGTAAATCCTTCTACCTGGCCTATTCTTTCTTTTGGGGAATTGTCTAATATTTTATAATAAATATGGTTTAAGTATTTTAAAGGGATAATAGATATGGATGATGCAGTGTCAAGTACACAGGGTAAAGATATTTGATTAATAAATACAGAGAAAAGTAATAATGTTCTACCTGGGTTGATGCGCTTCGGATGATTATTGTTCTTAAGTGGGCAGTCTCTATGGAAATGGATCTGGTTGGGTAGCTGGTGAGATGCACATATCTTGCAGGGGTATGGGGGTAGGTTTATGTGTTTGTGGGGTTCTTGCTGGTGGTGAGTTGCTGCCTCTGTCCTGGGAAAAGGCTGGTATTGATGAGCTTTGGAGGAGTTGGAGTTAATTTTTTTTACTGGAGTGCTTGTACTGGTAGAGGGTTGTTGGGGTTCTTCTTCTTTATTTGTTGATAATTTTAATTGGGTTGTAATTTTATACCAGTCTGAAGGTTCTTGTACTCTTGCAGCTATTAGATATTTTTTTAGGTGATCTGGCATTTCATCTGTAAGTGCTTCTAGTAAAAGTGTTTTTTCAAGATTAAGTTTATTGGCTAAGGCAGATTTTTCTTTAAAATATTGTTCAAGATCATTATTATCATTATATTTTAAATTTAGAAACCTACTAAATAAATTTGAATCGTTTATTGTGAAGTATGATGTTAATTTTTGTTCACTTTCCCCCAATTATCTATATCTTGTAATTCTTCTATGTAATAACTGAATGCTTCTCCCTCGAGATAATTTGATATATTAGTTAATTTGAAATCTTCATCAAGATGTTTCTGTAAACATTTTTTGTTAAAGAATTTGAGCCAAGATATTATGTCTAAATTTTGACCATTAAATTTCGGTATTTCTATAGTATTTGGATTTGGCGTCATGGCGTGTTCTACATTCCTTTGTTTGCGAGACATTTTGTAAAAATGGTTTTATAAAATTTGAATAATTTATAGAGCAATTGGGTTTAAAATTCAGGTAATCCTGTCGACCTATTGTTATGAATATTTTGTTGTTGTTAGATAAGGCTTGATAAGACAAAGGATCGATAAGATAAAGGGTTGAGGCGCAGTCGTGATAAAAAAAAAGATAATTATTTACCGTCAAGTAGCTTTTATTTGAATTACTTGAGGAAAGATATTACATATTAGTTATTTTCACATTATATAGAATTTATGAGTTTATCCTATATTAGTGATTTAAAAGGATAGATATGTTAACTACGCATATTTACAACAAAACTATACAACAAAAACTGAAAGTCTTTCTAAAAACGATGATAACAAAAGTAACATTATCAATGAATAAAATAAAAAATATATTTTTTAAAATATCGAAATATTTGATTTTTTAGATTCTATTATTAATATATTGTTACATCATGATTAATGGCGTATTTCTTATATTATTTTTTAATATATTTGAAATTTAAATTATATATATTTATTTATTTTTATATAAAATATTCTATGATATTTATTTAAAACAGATTATTTAGTTTATCATCATTTGTAATTAGGTACACGTGACTTCACTGCTCTCTTTGATGGGAGAAAATAAATAAAGTATTCTGGAGGCTACTTAAAGTAGACTTATCTCATTATTCCCTTATATAAATTTGTAGGATGGTTGAAACACGCTCTGGTAAAATGCAAGACCCAGCACAGGAGAGAATCAAGGCTGAAGAGTCTGCCAAGCCGCAAACTGGTGCAACAATTGGTGGAGATGCTAGTTCCGACCCAGTTGTCCTGAATCCCAACATCGACATCCCCAAGTATGATGGAACGGAAGACCCTCGCCCATGGATTGAATCTCTTGAAGAAATTGGCTTCCTGTACCATTGGGCAGACTACATTATCTCTCGTTATGCTGCCATGAATATGATTGGTAGCGCCAAAACCTGGCTGAACCTACACAAGATAAGTTTCACCAGCTGGGAAAATTTCAAGAGCCGCCTAATTGAGGATTTTGCCTCAGACGCCAACAAAGAAGAAATGAAGATGAGACTAAACAGGATGCAACAGTGGAATGAACCTGCAATCAGGTTCGCAGAGGATATCCTTGTACTGTACAACAAGGTCGACCCCCAAATGGAAGAAGAGACTAAAATAAACTGGGTTATTGGAGGGTTAAAGAAAGAATACTCTTTTGCCCTTCACCTAAACCCTCCTAAAAATACCAATGAACTTCTAGATATTTGTAAAAAGCTGGATTTGTTCGAAAAGAATTACCAAGAACGTGCGGAAAAATCAAGAGCTCTATATATTGGACCACGCTCTCCTCGTCCCCATCATCAAGAGCAATGGAAGAATGCTACGTCGTTCAGAAGACCATATCAGAACACCTCCAAGCCCCAGGCCCCCGCTCCGAGGTACTACCAGAACACCTCCAAGTCCCAGGCCCCCACTCCGAGATACTACCAGAACAAGCCTCTGCCCCAGGTATCTGCCCCTAGACGATCTTACACTCCCAATCCTGGGCCAAAACCGGTCTACCCAAGTAAAACATACAATAAGAATCCAAATTCAAATAGGAATAGGACAGAAGACGGGAGACCAATATGTTTCAAGTGTAACAAGCCAGGACACGTAGCGCCGTATTGCAGAGTCAAGTTTGTGAGGATCGTAGAAGAGGACCCCTCAGTTTCCCAAGACAAGAGTCAAGAAAATCTTCAAATGGACGAAAGAAAAGATTATACACGGCCTCGCCTCTATGCGGATGTTTGTAATGACACACAAACGAATATTCCTACACGGAATAGATATTCCGTGTTGGAAGATTTAAACTAAGTGTCGCGCCTGATTCCTTCAATCAAAGCAAGTCGACCATAAATGGAATTAGAAAGTTGGACCCTAGGTACAAAATTAATATTAATGTGGACAAGATAGGGTTATGTGAAGCTTTGATTGATACAGGCGCCGATCTTTCAGTGGTCGACCTAAGGACAGCACTTTTTGCTGGCCGTGAAATAAATAGTCTCACTAAAACATGTTCAGGACCCGATGGGAAAAAATTAGATATGGTAGGTAGCATTATTTTAGATTTAAAAATTGATGACACTGAATTATCCCACGAATTTGTAGTAATGGACGCGCATCTACGAACTCTTATTCTAGGACGAGATTTCCTTAAAAAAATGAATGCTAAAATTGATTGTAAACGAGAAACGATAAAATATAAATTGATGAGTAATCATGACGTAAGCAATTATGACCAAAAAAAAAAAAAGAACACTACAGATACCGTTATACCTAAACTATCTATTAAATTGATTAGGGCCTCAATAGAAGCAGAGGATGGGGAATATGTCATCGAAGAGAACAACAAAATGACTCAAACAAATGGTCTTCGATTGGCAAGAAGTTTGCTTACTGTCACGGATAAGAAAACTCATATCTGGATAACGAACCCTTATCCTCGACCTTTAAAAATCATGAAAGACCAAACATTGGCTTATGGAAGTCTTCCTGCAGAGGTAAATTTTATAGAGAATATAGAGAAGCAGAATGAAAATGACGAAATACAATTTCAAATAAACAAAAATTTATCATTTAAAGAACAAGAGAGGTTAAAACAAATTTTGGCCAAGTATACTGATTTGTTCTCATCGAGGTTAGGCAGGACCAATTTGGCAAAACATCAGATTCATACAGAAGACGCAAAACCGATAAAGCACAAGCCTTACAGGGTAAGTGCTAAGGAACGAACCATCATAAAGGATCAAATAGACGAGATGCTTGAAGAAGGAATAATTAGACCATCTTCAAGTCCCTGGTCCTTTCCCGTTATATTAGTCAAAAAACGAGATGGCAAATACAGATTTTGTGTGGATTACAGGAAATTAAATGAAGTAACAGTGAAGGATGTTTATCCAATCCCAAGAATTGATGATGTAATGGATTCTCTCCAAGGATCCAAGTACTTCTCAGCAATAGATCTCAAATCGGGATATTGGCAAGTCGAAATTGAAGAGAGAGACAAAGAGAAGACGGCTTTCACTACGGCACATGGGTTATATGAATTCAACGTGATGCCTTTTGGACTTTGTAACGCGCCTGCTACCTTTGAGAGAAATATGGAGAATATGCTTGGAAACCTGAGATGGCAAATTTGTTTGTGTTATCTGGATGATGTTATCATATATAGCCCGGATTTTCCAACGCACCTCAAAAGACTGGAAGCTGTTTTTAGATGTTTTCGTGAATCTAATTTAAGATTAAACGACAAAAAATGCCGATTTGGTTTTGAAGAATTGGAGATTCTCGGCTATATAACGAGCAAACATGGTATAAAACCCGCGGAACATAACATCAAAGCTATCAGAAATTTTCCTCGGCCCACAAAGGTCAAAGAAGTACAATCATTTTTGGGAATGTGCTCATATTATAGAAAATTTATCAAAGATTTCTCAAAAATTGCTGACCCTTTGACCAACCTTATTAAAAAAAAGTGTATCATTTACCTGGACAGAAAGGCAAGAGGAAGCGTTTCAAACCCTAAAAACAGCACTATTGAGTCCACCAATCTTAGGGCACTTCAATCCAAATGCGCCTACTTATATTCATACTGATGCGTCCAACATCGGCATAGGTGCAACTCTTGTCCAAGACATCGGTGGTGAAGAGAAGGTGATCTCATATTTGAGTCGTACCCTGAGTAAAGCGGAGCAAAATTATTCAACCACCGAAAAAGAATGTCTGGCCGTTGTCTGGTCAATGTCAAAATTACGACCCTACCTTTATGGAAGACACTTTAAAATAGTAACAGACCATCACGCCTTATGCTGGCTCAAAAACTTGAAAGATCCAACAGGTCGATTGGCAAGATGGGCATTGAAAATTCAAGAATATTACTTCGATATAATACATAAATCAGGAAAGAAGCATCTGGACGCCGATGGCTTATCTAGGGGACCCTTACCAGAAACTGATTGGGATGAGGATTTTGAAAGGCTATTTTTAAATCAAATAACAGACGAAGAGGATAAATTTATCGAAAGTGTTAAGAAAAACCATAATGGAAGCAGGCGATCAATTGCGCAAAACTTTAAAGAAGAAGATGGATGCCTCTTTAAGAAAAACCCGAACCCTGAAGGCAGGGCGTGGTTGCTTGTGGTTCCAGAGAAGAAAAAGAGAGAAATTATGAAAGAATATCACAATCATATGTCGAATGGCCATCTGGGCGTCGCCAGAACCATGTACCGTATAAAGAGTAAATACTTTTGGCCATCCATGCTAAAGGATGTCTCAGAATTCGTTAAGACGTGTCACCTTTGCCAAAGTAGGAAAGGCTCAAACCAATTACCTTCTGGGCTACTACAGCCCATCCCCCCAGCCAACTTTCCTTTCGAAAGAATTGGAATTGACTTTGTTGGTCCACTGCCATCTACGAAAAACAGGAAAAAATGGATAATCGTGCTGACGGACTACTACACTAGATATGCAGAAACAAGAGCAGTCTCGGAAGCAACAGTGAAAGAAGTTTCTAAATTTCTAGTAGAGGATATTTTTCTCCGGCAGGGAGCCCCACAATATCTTATTAGTGACAGAGGCTCTCAATTTACCAGTAATTTAATGAAAGAGGTGATCAAAACGTGCAAGATTAAACATTGCTTCACAACGAGTTATCATCCCCAGACTAATGGATTGACAGAGCGGTTAAATAGAACATTGATCAATATGCTCAGTATGTATGTGAACACTGATCAGAAGAATTGGGACGAAATACTCCCATTCATCACTCACGCTTACAATACTACAATTCAGGAAACCACAGGATATTCTCCCTTTTTCCTGATGTTTGGAAGAGAACCCACGTCTCTTTTGGACGACAGGAATATCTCGGTAGACATTGACAAGGATGATTATGATGAATACATAAAACATCACTTAGACAAAATAAACAGAGCAAGAAAATTAGTTATTAACAACACAATAAAGACTCAAGAAAGAATGAAAAAGAACTATGACAAGAAACACATGGAAAGAAGCTACGAACCAGGAGAATTAGTAGCAGTTTGGACACCAATTAGGAAACTAGGAAAGTGTGAGAAACTTCTGAGAAAATATTTTGGTCCATATAGAATATTAAAGAAGTTGTCCAACGTAAATTACTTAATTGAACCAAAAGATAATCCTGGCCAAGACCCATTGATTGTCCATGTCTCAAGAATCAAACCCTATTTTGAAAGAATTGATGAGGTCAATCACGAGGACGTGACGACCTCTGGAGAGGGGGAAGTGTTACATCATGATTAATGGCGTATTTCTTATATTATTTTTTAATATATTTGAAATTTAAATTATATATATTTATTTATTTTTATATAAAATATTCTATGATATTTATTTAAAACAGATTATTTAGTTTATCATCATTTGTATTTAGGTACACGTGACTTCACTGCTCTCTTTGATGGGAGTAAATAAATAAAGTATTCTGGAGGCTACTTAAAGTAGACTTATCTCATTATTCCCTTATATAAATTTGTAGGATGGTTGAAACACGCTCTGGTAAGATGTAAGACCCAGCACAGGAGAGAATCAAGGCTGAAGAGTCTGCCAAGCCGCAACCTGGTGCAACAATATATATATGAAAAAATAGTACAAATGTAATATTGTACTGGGATAAGGTGCATAAATTAAGAAAAAGGCATCTCCTTATCGTGAAACTGAAAGTTGCTCATGGCTTGCGCCATCTATCGGAATAAATATCAACTATTCTAGTTGATTTTTAATTATTCCAGAATAATTCTGGAATAATTAAAAATCAACGAGAATAGTTCTGAATAATTCTGGAATAATTAAAAATCAACGAGAATAGTTGATATTTATTCCGATAGATGGCGCAAGCCATTAGCAACTTTCAGTTGCACGATAAGGAGATGCCTTTTTCTTAATTTTTGCACCTTATCCCAGTACAATATTACATTTGTACTATTTTTTCACATTGTGTAGCGTTCTCACGCAATTCTGGCCTTAACTACCCGTTTCATGATTTTTCAGGATGCCTTAATGACCAATTTTTTTTTTGGTCGTTGAGTTATCGAATTTCGCAATTCTTATATATTTGTTCTAGTGGTTAGTTCTTGCCTGCTCTTGACATGAATCCTGCCAAGAAGAAAAAGAAGGCCTACAAGCCCATCGTGAACGTCGCCGACCTGGAGAGGGAAGATGAGATGGTGATCTCACGCAACTGCAGCATCCTGAGCTCCATTGGCGATCCTGCCCTGAAATCCATGCATGAGGATCAGATCCGTTACATCGCCTCGCGGACTGAAATGATAAAGGCCCTCGCTACCGAAGTAGAGAACCTCACTGACACCCTCGAGTCCTTCGCAGAGTTGGACGAAATTGAGGAGGCCAACAAGCCCAAGACTGCTTGCCGCGGCACTCAAACCTGCCCTGCTCCTTCCTGCAAGGAAACTAGCTCCCAGACTGTCCCAATCAAGCCCGCCACTCCTGCTCCTGCTGCTCTCCCTGCCAAGAAGCCTGCCTCAACCTTGACTGCTCCTGCTCCAACCAAAAGGAAGCAGTCTGAGGCTCCCAACCCGCCTGCAAAGAGGACAAACCTGAATGGTCCTTCAAAACCTGCGCCTTCCCGCGTATCCAAGCCTGCGGCCGCCCAAGTGATCCTCCATGGAGAAAAATCGGCGGCCCACACAGTGGTCATCTCTGATGACCCACAGGCTGACCCAAGGGAGATGCTAAAAGCTGTCCGCGCTGCCCACACTCTCCCCCAAGGCGTTTGGGCCTCCCTGCACACCAAGGGGAAGCTGGTCCTCCACTCCAGTAATCCTGACACCATCCCTGAGGTGACAACCTCCCTGGCCAGCTAGTTGAATGGAATGAAGGTCCGCCAGCAGAAGGAGATCCTGCCACGGATCTGCCTCTTCAAAGTGGATGAGGAGACATCCAACTCCACAATTGAGGAGACCTTCCTGGAAACCGCTGCTGTTAGAAAACTTCCTGGGGACAAGGTGGTGCGCGTGGCGCACCGTTCTGCACCCAGAAGCGGGACCTGCACCGCCTTCATCGAGGTGGACCTCAAGACCTTTAGAGCCCTGGGCGTTCGCGGGAGAATCGTGGTTGATGGAGTAATCCTCAACTTCGAGGAGTCCATCCGCGCCCGCGTCTGCTTCCGCTGTTGTGGCTTCGGCCACAACTCTGCCCAAGGTTCCAGAGCTTCTAAGTGCTTCCACTGCGGTCAAGACGGCCATGAAGGCCGCGCCTGCCCATCCATTGCTGACCAGCGCACCTCCAAATGTGCCAACAGCTGCTCCAAGGGCCTTCCTGACAAGCACGAGGCGAGAGCCTCAAGCTGCCCCATCCTGAAGTCTAGGGCCCTCAAGTTCTAGGCTTCAAGGACCTTCTACCTCCAATTCCATCTGCCACTTCTACTGGATTCCTGGCCAATTCAATGCTCCTTCCTCACTGCACCTTGGCGCTGTTCCCCTGCTTGCCCAGCGTTTCCACTACCCCTGCGACACATATCCTGCAGCCAGATCCCAGGGTCCCTTGCCACCTGACATCGCGCTTGGGCTCAAAAATCATAACTTTTGGTTAGTAGCCCGTAAAACCATATTTTCTCTCTCGTTGAGTTACAGCTTGCACCACGCAGATAAGGGCCAACAGCCCGAAACGCGTCCGTGGTTAGCTTTTCTTGATTAATCAAGAATGGGTATTTGGCCAATTCTGGAATAATTAAAAATCAACGAGAATGGTTTATATTTATTCCGATAGATGGCGCAAGCCATTAGCAACTTTCAGTTGCATGATAAATATATATATCTTTCGTAATAGTTTCACAATCAAAAGAAGTCGGTGGACGAGTGGGTAACACCCTCGATTCCCGACAGTCATGAACCGGGATCGAATCCCGTGTTAACATTTTGTTTAATAAGTAAATAAACTTCATATATTATTCATTGTTGCAATTATTATAAACTAGGTTGCTCTTTCTGAGCGGTAACCGATAAATATATTATGGAAGTTTCACAAGGAACGCATGAATTACATTAATTTATCGGAGATATCCCCAGAGGTGCTAGAGCTGTTGTGAGATTGTGCTAAACTCGCTGAAATCAGAAGATTATACATTTTCATATTATACACATTTTCAGATGGTCATCCAGTCAATTGTTTATATTTCTATTGGTGAGTTCAAAAGCCCGAAAGGAATATAGTTTAAAAAAAAAAGAAACTATCCTATCTTAAAGCTATGTAATAATCGTGAATATTTCATTAATTACTTATTAATTTTTGTATGTTGAATAATTTGATGAATCTTATTATACTAACATACATACACAATTTGTTCTGAAAATAGAAAAATCCATACTTAAATCATTAGATAGTTAAAAGGCATATATTGGATTGAATAAAATAATTATTTGCCAATATTTCGGCTGGCTGAACGCCAAACCTTATCGATGCATTACATTTTTGTATACACAAACTCAGATGAGGCGCTGAGTTTGTGTATACAAAAATGTAATGCATCGATAAAGGTTGGCGTTCAGCCAGCCGAAATATTGGCAAATAAATTTTTCATTCAATCCATTATATGCCTTTTAACTATCTAATACACGCACAATACATAGCAAATATAATATCGTCAAATTCCTTTTGGATGTTTAAAAATAGATCGCATACATTTCCTCTCTTCTTTATCTTTCTTCGCCAAACTCTCTCTGAGGCATCAGGACGCGTTATCATTATCTACTTTCCCAGAGCTTTGACAAGCTGACCTGGGGCGGGGTTGAAATGATAATTGTATATTGGTGGATGGAGAATGAAATTAATTAATTCACATTGGTATGTGTCATGTTCCCATGGCAACCAAGTCAATTACTGTATTGACCTTCTTCAATTACCATCACTGCCCGGTTATCTATCAAATGGAAGAGCCTTTGTTGAAAATAGAGAGAGATTGTGCTCCTGTGGATTCTAATATCTTTGTAATTAAAATTTGAATTCATGTTAAAATTGTTAGCTATCAGATGGGCAGATTTAAATGGATCATTCCTATTTTAGCCATCGTTCTGAAATCACTTGGATAACTTTGAATTGAAACATTCTACACAAAATAAACACACCACCCACAACAACATACACAACACTATTGCGATACGTTTCCTTTATTAAAAAATGGCTAGCTTTCAAGCCACAGCATTTTTCTCACAAACCTTTATCAAATGTACTTACATACTATTGTTGTAAAAGCTTTTAATCAACGCTTTGTATTTGCTCAAAAACAAAATAAAGAAACAAACAAACGTATACAGGATGCAAACATGTACACTCATAGACAAAATTTAAGAGAGTAGAAATTCTTTGATGTTGACTGACATCTGTTTTTACGATGGAGACAGAGACAATTTTGTTCACAGTTATCTCGTGTGTTTCCAAAAAGGGCCACAGTGTGTGTCAAATATATTTCAGAGTTACTGTCTGAATCTCGATATACATGATAAAAGGCAATAAATTCCTCGTTTTGTCAATTAGTGTATTTACATATTGTGAATATATATTGTTACATCAATTTTAATGCGCCCTACATTTATTCAAAATATTCTATGATATTTAATATTTATTTAAAACAGAATATTTAGATTAGCATCATTCCTTTTTATAGTTTCACTCCTTTTTAAATATTTCTTGTACATATATCTTTATTGCTGATTGGAGCGGGAGAGGACCTGGACGAAGACTGCGGATCGCAACCTACGAGGAAGACAAGCATAAATAAACACAATAACTTTAAAAGGTAATTTATTTTTATTTAATTTTATTTATTTACTTTTAATATGGAAACCCGCTCGGGAAACGTGTATAACACCAAGAAGGAAGAAACCAAGGTCGACGACCCTGCAAAGCTTCAACTTGGTGCAACAATTGGTGGAGATGCTGGGTAATATACAATCCGGACATTTGGCAGATCCAAGTCTTTTGTATCATGTGCGCTGCAATTGTTCATTGTTAGAAGCACATGTTTATTTTCAGCTGCCATTTTACGTTGAAACTTGATGAGCCACAATCTGAATGAATATGCATCCACCCAAGCACTTTTTTGATGCGTGTAATCGAAAGGTAAAATTAGTCGATTAATTTTATTCAAACATCTCGGGTTTTTGTACTTTCCGATAATCCCAAGTTTTGATATCTCTGAACCCGTAGCATTACAGCATAGAACTACCGTTAAAAGTTCTTTACTTTTCGAAGTTCCGTGACACTTGGTACCTTTAAAGTCCAACGAGCGATCAGGAAGTAAGTTATAAAAAACACCTGTCTCGTCGATATTAAAAATGTCCTCATCTTTGTATTCATTTTTAATTTCTTCAAACTTAGTCAGCCAGTCGGTAACCGTTTCTTCGCTTACTTTGTTGATCTCACCACTCACAACAAGAGACGCAATTGTGTTTCTTCTTTGAAATCTCCAGAGCCATCCGTCACTACACTTAAAATTTTCCACACCCAATGAGACACTTATTTCTTTAGCCTTTTCTTTGACAAGTGCGCCGGATACAGGAATATTATTTTGTCTTTTTTTTTTAAACCATTTTAAAAGCTCATCTTCCACTTCTTGATGGGATGCTTTTCGAAGTCGTTTTGAAGAGCTCGAAGACCCTGAGGCAACAGCCGCATCTATTTTTTCTTTGTTTTTTAGAATGGTTGATAATGTGGATTTCGCAATTTGAAAATTTTCGGCAATTTGCGACTTAGATAACACTCCACGTGCGTTTTTTCGCGGTTTAGATGACATGTTTATGTAGGTTTTTTTATGGAAGCTCAAACAATTCACACTTCGATTATTTAGAATTTAATAATTTTTATTTCAAGCGCATTATTTTATAAAGTGTAACAAGCCAGGGCACGTGGCCCGTTATTGTAGGGTTAAGTTTATAAGAATCCTAGAAGAGGATCCAACAGCTACCCAAGAGAAGGTCGAAGAGAAATGCCAAATGAATGGAATATCAGATAAATCGGGACCTCGGCTTTATGCTGATGTATGTCATAGCCCACAGACAAATATTCCTACCCGGAATAGATATTCCGTGTTGAAAGATTTAAACTAAGCGTCGCGCCTGAATCTGTCAATCAAAGCAAGTCGACCATAAATGGAATCAAGAAGATGGACCCTAAATACAAATTAAAAATTCATGTGGACAAGATAGGGACTTTTGAAGCTTTGGTTGATACAGGCGCTGACCTCTCAGTGGTCGACCTCAGAACGGCACTCGATACAGGCCATGGTATAAGTTATCTCGCAAAAACTTGTGCAGGACCCGATGGAAAAAAATTAGACATGGTAGGAAGTATATTTTTAAATATAAAAATTGATGACGAAACATTATCACACAAATTTGTGATATTGAAAACGCATTTACGGACATTAATTCTTGGAAGAGATTTCCTTAAGAAAATGAACGCGAAAATAGATTGTAAGCAAGAAACTATAAAATACGATTTGACGAATAATCATGACGAAAGCAATTTTGAAATGTTGAAAATAAAGAGTGCCAAGGATTCCATTGTACCGGAATGTTCTATTAAACTGATCAAGGCATTGGTAGAAACAGAGGATGGGGAATATATTATCGAGGAGAGCAGCAAAATGTTTCAAACAAATGGACTTCGTCTAGCAAGAAGCTTGATCAATGTTATAAATAGGGAAACACATATATGGATAACTAATCCGTATCCTCGACCGTTAAAAATAATGAAAAACCAAACATTGGCTTTTGGAAGTAGTCCAGCGAAAATAAATGTGAGTCGAGAAAGAGAGGTAGAAGAGAACGAAGAACCTAGATTCCAAGTAAACGAAAATCTTTCACCAAAGGAAAAGAAGGAGTTAAAACAAGTTTTAGAAAGGTATGGAGATCTGTTTTCGTCGAGATTAGGGAGAACCAATTTGGCAAAACATCGGATAGACACAGAAGACGCGAAGCCAATTAAACACAAGCCTTACCGGGTAAGTGCTAAAGAACGAGATATTATAAAAGAGCAAATTGACGAGATGCTTACAGAAGACATAATTAGGCCATATTCTAGCCCCTGGTCTTTTCCAGTAATATTGGTCAAGAAGCGAGATGGTAAATACAGATTTTGTGTGGACTACAGAAAACTGAATAATGTGACAGTAAAAGATGTCTATCCGATCCCTAGAATAGACGAAGTTATGGATACTCTCCAAGGATCTACATACTTCTAAGCAATAGACCTCAGATCTGGATATTGGCAAGTTGAAGTCGAAGAAAGAGACAAAGAGAAAACAGCTTTCACTACAGCGCATGGATTATATGAATTCAACGTGATGCCTTTTGGACTTTGTAACGCGCCTGCTACCTTTGAGAGAAATATGGAGAATATGCTTGGAAATATAAGATGGCAAATTTGTTTGTGTTATCTGGATGATGTTATCATATATAGCCCGGATTTTACAACGCACCTCAAAAGACTTGAAGCTGTTTTTAGATGTTTTCGTGAATCTAATTTAAGGTTAAACGACAAAAAATGCCTATTTGCTTTTGAAGAATAGGAGATTCTCGGCTATATAACGAGCAAACATGGTATAAAACCCGCGGAACATAACATCAAAGCTGTCAGAAATTTTCCTCGGCCCAAAAAGGTCAAAGAAGTTCAATCATTTTTGGGAATGTGTTCATATTATAGAAAATTTATCAAAGATTTCTCAAAAATTGCTGACCCTTTGACCAACCTTATAAAAAAAGTGTATCATTTACCTGGACAGAAAGACAAGAGGAAGCGTTTCAAACCCTAAAAACAGCACTATTAAGTTCACCAATTTTAGGTCACTTCAATCCAAATGCGCCTACTTATGTTCATACTGATGCGTCCAACATCGGCATAGGTGCAACACTTGTACAAGACATCGGTGGTGAAGAGAAGGTGATCTCATATTTGAGTCGTACCCTAAGTAAAGCGGAGCAAAATTATTCAACAACTGAAAAAGAATGTCTGGCCGTTGTCTGGTCAATGTCAAAATTACGGCCCTACCTTTATGGAAGACACTTTAAAATAGTAACAGACCATCACGCCTTATGCTGGCTCAAAAACTTGAAGGATCCAACAGGTCGATTGGCAAGATGGGCATTAAAAATTCAAGAATATGACTTCGATATAATACATAAATCAGGAAAAAAGCATTTGGACGCCGATGGCTTATCTAGGGGACCCTTACCAGAAACTGATTGGGATGAGGATTTTGAAAGGCTATTTTTAAATCAAATAACAGACGAAGAGGATAAGTTTATCGAAAGTGTTAAGAAAAACCTTAATGGAAGCAGGCGATTAATTGCGCAAAACTTTAAAGTAGAAGATGGATGCCTCTTTAAGAAAAACCCGAACCTTGAAGGCAGGGCGTGGTTGCTTGTGGTTCCAGAGAAGAAAAAGAGAGAAATTATGAAAGAATATCACAATCATATGTCGAATGGCCATCTGGGTGTCGCCAGAACCATGTACCGAATAAAGAGTAAATACTTTTGGTCATCCATGCTAAAGGATGTCTCAGAATTCGTTAAGACGTGTCACCTTTGCCAAAGTAGAAAAGGCTCAAACCAATTACCTTCTGGACTACTACAGCCCATTCCCCCAGCCAACTTTCCTTTCGAAAGAATTGGAATTGACTTTGTTGGTCCATTGCCATCTACGAAAAACAGGAAAAAATGGATAATCGTGCTGACGGACTACTACACTAGTTATGCAGAAACAAAAGCAGTCTCGGAAGCAACAGTGAAAGAAGTTTCAAAATTTCTAGTAGAGGATATTTTTCTCCGGCACGGAGCCCCACAATATCTTATTAGTGACAGGGGCTCTCAATTTACCAGTAATTTAATGGAAGAGGTGATGAAAATGTGCAAGATTAAACATTGCTTCACAACGAGCTATCATCCCCAGACTAATGGATTGACAGAACGGTTAAATAGAACATTGATCAATATGCTCAGTATGTATGTGAACACTGATCAGAAGAATTGGGACGAAATACTACCGTTCATCACTCACGCTTACAATACAACAATTCAGGAAACCACAGGATATTCTCCCTTTTTCCTGATGTTTGGAAGAGAACCCACGTCTCTTTTGGACGACAGGAATATCTCGGTGGACATTGACAAGGATGATTATGATGAATACATAAAACATCACTTAGACAAAATAGACAGAAAAAGAAAATTAGTTATTAACAACACAATAAAGACCCAAGAAAGAATGAAAAAAAAAAAAACTATGACAAGAAACACACGGAAAGAAGCTACGAACCCGGAGAATTAGTAGCAGTTTGGACACCAATTAGGAAAATAGGAAAGTGTGAGAAACTTCTGAGAAAATATTTTGGTCCATATAGAATATTAAAAAAGATGTCTAGCGTCAATTATCTAATAGAACCGAAAGATAATCCGGGCCAAGACCCTCTGATAGTTCATGTTTCAAGAATCAAGCCTTATTATGAGAAAATGGATGAGGTCATTCACGAGGACGTGACAACCTCTGGAGAGGGGGAAGTGTTACATCAATTTTAATGCGCCTTACATTTATTCAAAATATTCTATGATATTTAATATTTATTTAAAACAGAATATTTAGATTAGCATCATTCCTTTTTATAGTTTCACTCCTTTTTAAATATTTCTTGTACATATATCTTTATTGCTGATTGGAGCGGGAGAGGACCTGGACGAAGACTGCGGATCGCAACCTACGAGGAAGACAAGCATAAATAAACACAATAACTTTAAAAGGTAATTTATTTTTATTTAATTTTAATTATTTACTTTTAATATGGAAACCCGCTCGGGAAACGTGTATAACACCAAGAAGGAAGAAACCAAGGTCGACGACCCTGCAAAGCTTCAACTTGGTGCAACAATATATAAATTATTAATTAAAGACAATTCGCTGAGGGAAAAGTTTCTTTTATTCAATATATAATAAAATGAACTTTTCCCTCAGCGCGAATTGTCTTTAATTAATAATTATACCGAAGGGATTATATTAACAGCATATATATAAATAAGTATTTAAAAAGAAACTTTACCTGTAAAAATGTACGAAAGTGACAAAGAACTATAGAATGAATTTGAACAAGAAAATTGAGAGGTATTTGTCATTGGCTATGTCATTGGCTGATATATTTTCTATTGCCATTTTCTTGTGGATTAAGAACAAATCGCTGATGGATATCCTTGATATATATTTTTTCAATACCGTTATCTTTTCAGTTTGTTTGTAAGGTGGCTTGGAAATTTGAAAGAGAATTATATCCAGGTTGATCGCGACAACCAAAAAAGTTGGTTTGCTCTGACTGTGCCTAGTAGGTGTTTTTCTGTTTGATTTTGTCATAGACCTCTTCATTTCTGATATGATCAGTCCAAGAATATCCAAATATTTGGCGGACGAATATTCCGTGTAGAGACTATAAAAGTTTATTTTTTTATTTTATTTTTATGGAAATATCTCTCACGTCCCTAATCCATAAAATAAATTTGGTTGCGAGGTGGCACTATAAAATTTTATTTTTGAATAAAAGAGGAAAATCTTAGATTTCCATAATAAACGCCTATTACACCGTTTGTTATTATTAGTTTTATGTACTCCTTTAGAAGAGAAGATATTCCTGAAAGCTTGAGATTACATTGATAAAAATGAAAAGAAACTCATTTCCAGAAACCTTTTGTATTATTTTAAGATGCCAGATAATATCGTTAATCCCGTGATCAAAGCCAAGCTGGGCACCGATGGCATTCTAACCATTGAAATCACCAAGTCCTCATCCCACAGGGATGTGCGTGAGATTCCCATCGCCATCACGAGTAGTGTTAGCGACACGAAGGGAGCTGATACCTCGGAAGCAGGCGAAGGACCTTCCAAGACGTAAACGTAGATGAATCAAAATTTAAGTTGGTTGAATCTCAGCTGAACCATGGACTATCATCGCAGTTGTTGATGGACTCTATAAGTAGATTTGTAAAACAACTACGTCGATACATTCCAACTAACCTTCCATTATACATTCCATTTCCATTAAACAGCCTTTAAAATTAAGATATGCACATCGCTATAGATGGATATTTTGCATAGGAAATATTGATCTTTTGAAATAAAGGTCGCCTGTCCAGTTAAAATAGACGCTGAAAACTAAGAAATCAGGAATTTCTTAATGTAAACTGTGGGTCCTATTTAAACCGTAGGAATTAAGGTAAGAGTCAATCTAATCTCCAGGTTCTCTCAGCCGAGCCTGGAATAATTCCTGCCGTCAACTCTAAATGACCGCACGACCTAATTGCTAATTTAGCTTTGGGCTGTTGTGGAATTATCCGGAGTGAACCATAGTTGGCACAGTCTAATGGCTACCTATCTATACATCTGCTTCTTTTGATGCCAATAGGAGGCGTTAGTCTTCTTCACCTATTGCCCGCGCTGCGTGAACCATTGGTGTACTTGATAAATGTCAGCCATTCTCTCTCTCTCTCCTATGTTTTCGTATTCCTTGTTATTTTTCCCGCTTCTAGGTCATACCTTCACTTCTGTATTATTAACAATGGTTGGTATTTGTTGTCAACAAATAATCCTAATTTACAGAAATAACGCATCATCTTCTTCTTTCTTATCTCCATACTGGGTAAAGTTGAATGTGTCTGCTTTGTCATTAAGACTGGGAGCACTACTCAGTGGCATGCCGACTTAGTTCCAAAATAAATGACCGCCTCTGACATGAGGAACAGACGCCATGTGCAGCCGCTCCTAACATGGAGTACAAACGCTGCTCATTCTGTATACTTGGATTAGGAGCCCTTACAGGGTACTACCAGCCGGGCCAGCTGAGCCCAGGTTGTTTAGTGAGCTTGTTACTGCTCCCCCTCCTCCTTTTTCATCCGGGCTTGGGACCGGCGAGGGCGGAGTTCGACGCATCATCTATATATAACAAATGAAAACATTAAGACGCGAAAGTTTATTTTCACAAATAAATCAAACTCCTGCTGTCCTTACCGCGATGAAAAAAATATTGGGAGTGCTTTGGTCATCAGTGATGAATCCTTATGTGGTAGAATTCACCACTGATGAAGGTTGTACAAGAAACTAAGCCCCGGGGGGGGGGGGGGGGGGGGGGGGGGAGCTTTATTCATTTTATAATAATTATTTTTATTAACACAAAGCAACAACCCGCCATCTATATATAACGAATAAATACATTAAGACGCGAATGTTTCTTTTCACAAATAAATCAAACTTCTACTGTCCTTACTGCGATTAAAATAGTGTTTACCACTAATGAGCCAAGCCCTCCCAATATTTTTCCATCTCAGTAAGGACAGTAGAAGTGTGATTTATTTGTGAAAAGAAACATTCGCGTCCTAAAGTTTTCGAATGGTTCTAATATCTACATTTTCCTCCATAATTGTTTAAATTCACATTGCGATTCTATTCTTTGTTTGATATATGTGTTTATGTTCTTACAGCTTATGTTACATTTCAAATGCACAGATAGTCAGAGCCGTTGTGGATTACTCTACCAGTTTCATGAGAATTCTTTGAATACAAGACTAAATACTGGCTATTAAAATTACCACACCAAGTAGGTGACACGTTACAGATGTCAAATTCCACGATAGAAAGATGCTATGTTATGTGAATGATTATAATTAAAATGTTCGAAACTATTATAGACGCGTACGATTCTTTTTAAAATAAAACAATTTCTACTGTCCTTACAGTATGGCAGTAGAAATTATTTTATTTTATTTCAAAAAGAATCTTACGCGCCTATAATAGTTTCGAATTTTGATAACAGATGTCGGGCTAATGCATCATGGTATAATTACAATGTATTTATGCAAAATAAATAGCGCCGAAAGTGAATATCTATATATATAAAAATCAATGTTTGTATGTTTGTTTGTTTGTATGTCCGGTATACAAATACGCAGTATTTCACTAATTCAAACCAAAATTTCGATACATAGGTAAAAAATACGGGGAAGACGATAGGCTATTTTAAAAAATATATAAATCAATTATTAAAACTATATATTCAAATTACTTTACTTAGCTCACGAACAGCGCCTTCTATCAAAGATTAGATTAAATTATGCTGATGCAAACAAATAGATAATGCTAATAACAAACAATTATTAAAAAAATCTTATCTAAATATATATCACTCGGGTAGATATGCACACGGGTCAATCCCGGGGCGAAGCCCGGGTCACCCGTCTAGTAATCAATAAAAAATCTGATATAAGATAGCCGAATGGGTGAGGTAGCAAGGAGACAAAAAAAATGATAAAAAAAAAGGAACGAACGACAAGCGGACAGGTTGCTCCTGACAATTTAATCCAAGCGTCATAAAAATTTTAATTGGGGCGGCCAAGTAAGTTAATCAATTTGCTAAAGCGGCCCCAGGGCCTGTCCTTTCTTTCACAGCGAACCTAACAATGGCAACAAGACATCAGCCTTAAATGAGACCGTCTTTATGTGCTACAATTCTGATAAAAACTACTAAATACCTTCATCTTTTATTGGCCATTCTCTTCCTTCTTTTTTTTCTCGAAGAAAAGAAATTATTGAACGATTCACTTTTATCTTTTTCTCTTTAAATTGATCAAATTGATTGCAGCTGGGGGATTCTTGATCGTCGCTATATTTGATTGAAGATCATTGTTGCCTCTTGTAGCCAGCACAGCGGAAAAAGTGTCCGAAAGTCGAACTTAAGATTCTTACAGTATCTACCTCATTATATATATAGGTTTGGAAGAGGAGAGGTTGGATAGAACGAAGGTCTGAAGTACTTCGGACAATGAATGTATCGACATGTGAATGGATAAATCGAGAAGAATAAAGACATCGGGCCATCAGAATATGCATATATATAAACAATCAAAACCTTTCATTATGTAATTTAGTCTTATATAGACTCGTTTCTGAGTCCAAGAAGTGAAAATACAAAGCAATGACAGAAAGAGTACCTATTAATATATACAGTTATCAGCGTCATGCGTTCTTAATTCTGTCACTGTTTGCTTTTGGTCAGTGGTAGAATGCTCGCCTGCCACGCGGGCGCCCCAGGTTCAATTCCCGACCGATGCATTTTTTTATTTTTTTACAATTTTTATAACTCATTTATATATCATACAAGAATGACATCCACGGCGCCAATTTATAATTGTAACGAATAGTATTTGAATAAAAGCATTTAATCGGATAAACCCCGGGCGTTGCCCGGGTCATTCGGCTAGTAATTATAAAGGGGCAATCAGCTATATGCAGTTTTATTGAGAGACAGGCACCCGGTATGTATCCTGTCATCTGTATTTTTGTTTTTAACGATATTATTAACCTCATATTATTGAGTATAAAGTTAGTATATTTGAATGAATGTATAGAGATAGACGGGAAAGATAAAGGCTGAGAATGGTATTAATGGTTAAATTTCTAGCGAAGACTCTACGAGACAAAGAAAAGTTAAGCTATAGGAAGGTAGCTCAGAAAATACATAAATATTGCAACTCACCAACATATAGGTTAAAGAAAAATAGACATTTATCGGAAATGAGCGATCTACATAAAATTTGTACTTTTGCTTTTTCTTTATTTTGGCCACAGTATTGTTCCAGATTAAGAAGATTGAGACAATTCACAATGAGACTCAAGAATTACATAACCTAAGGTAGGTCGAGGTCAGTCAATAAATCCTGTCGGCTGAAGACATGGTATAGAATCGATGAACTAGAAGTTGATGATATTGACACACTTCTATTACTGAGTACATTTACACGGTGTAATTCAATTTCTCTTCACCAGGATGAATGGTCCCAGAGATGGGAACTGGGAGAAAGTCACGTTTCCATTTTACCACGGTCGATGGTGGTGGGAGCTCACGACAGTAGCGGGATGTCTAAATCTGGGACAGATCAATGGCTCCTTTCATCCTTACAGTCGGCACAACGCTCAAATAGGCCTAGTTCATAATCTGGAGACGTCTCTTTGTTACTCTTATGAATAATTTTGATGAAATTTTTAACAGCAAAAATGATTTTCGGAAAAAACGCAACCAATCCTATCAAAAAAAAAAAAAAAACTCAAAAATAACCTTGAACTTTTAACCTGAAAATTTATATACAGGAACCCTTAAGACAATTAAGCAAATAAACAAATTAGTTTGGGTAAATCCAAAGAAAAACAAGATTAAAAAAAGATTACTTCCAGAAATATTCATATATATATTGACATAAAAATATAAAAAATGGTTATATATGTGCGTGCTAAAGGTATGTTTAGATAGACCTACAAAATGAATTGACTGAATAAGACAAACTTTCTAAACCATGGTATAAAACTGGGTTTACAGAATTTGCCAACGCTGGCGTTTAGGCTTTGTTACTAGAAAGAGTCTGGAAGATTATTGAAACTCTCTGTTGATAGGTGGCGTTTAGTCTTTACGTCTCCTTTAACGGCAGTCATTATTTTCTTTCTAAAGTTTAAAAATAAGTTATTTAAATGAGAATAATATAGATAAAAGACACGTATTGTTAATTTATTTTATCGGTAGATTCTTCAAAGCGCGTTTAAACAATGAAAAGTAATATTGAGGAAGGAACAAAATTTAATGGTGACGTGTTTCTTTTATTAAGGCTGTAAATTCGTCAAGCTTTCGGACTTTGATGTCCTTCGACAGGCAACTTTCCAAGAAACTGAAAGATCATATTTATATACAGGTAAATATTTACATAATTAGAACTTTTGTTAGCGAAATAAATTATTATACAAAATTATTTTCTCTTTATCTATATATACAAATTTGTTCTAAGAAAAGGATGACTACCTTAGGATGCTAGGAAAGGCAGAAATCCATCTGAAACCCCTCAGACAAAAAGGGTGTTAATTACTACACACACACACACACACAAAAGCCTTTATTAAGACACACTGGTCTTATAGAGGATTCTCCCCGAGATTACAAGAAAGATAGGCCTGTGAAAGTGGGGAATATACAGAAGAAGAAAAAGAAAGATTATGTAAGTATGATATATACATACACATACATATATACAACATAACAACAAAAGCCCCCATTAAGAACCAAAGTCTTACAAAAGACTCGACTGCAGGATCCAAGAAGCAAAGTAAGAAAGAAATAAAGAAGTGAACAACAAAAAAAAAAATTGAAAGTAATATATATATATATATGGTGTTAATTACTAATACATTAATTAATTCCACTGGCATAAGCTGGGAGAAGTATTACACACTACATATTATCGAATTACTTCAAATATTTTCTCATTATGATGGTTAGAATACGAAAATGTTAAAAATTCAAACTTGTAACACTTATTTAGAGTGTGTAGCGCTGTATTTATAGGAATTATCATGATAATCGGTTTCTACTCTGGAAACCAGTGTTTAGGAAACTGCAAGAAGGAAAGTTCATATTGAAGAGAAAGATCGTTGAAAGTATAATTCGAAATAATTTTCGCATTATATTTATCTAAAACAAATTATTTTCTGGTATGGTAAATTAACGGTCAAATTTTCGGAAGTTTCACCAATTGAATTTACTTAGGTTACTTGTGACAATTGACAATAAAAACATATTTATTGTCATCTAGACAATTTTACAAGCTCAAAAGAAGCGGTAGAAACAACAGTTTAAAGAAAAGAAATTGAAGAATATATACAAAAGAAAACTAAATGATGGAGGATGAAGGAAGGCATCCCCTGCGCACAAGAGTCCTCGTCCAGGCGATGAGCGGGTCCTCCACTCCACCGAGCCCAACCTGGACAAAGTGGCGATAGACGCGCAGCTTTGCCGACGCCAGGATGGTCAGGGCGTCGTCCTCAAGGCCGGACCCGCCGAAGATCCAAGCCTGCAGGTCAGGGGGCCGCCCGATGATGTTGGAGGCCTTAGGTTACTAGTGTACTAACCATACATACACAATAATTCACACACTCACATACAGACATATATACACTTATTCATGGATGAAACCACGAAGTCTCTACAAATGAAAATAATGAAAAAGTAAAATCTAATTACATTTAATGGACATAATCAAATTTATATGCAGGAATCCTTAAGACAATCAGGTTCATAAACAGATTGGTTTGAGTAAATCCGAGGAAAATAATAAGATTTTACAAAATTTCCTCCCAGAAATAAATACTAATATTTAATTAAAAAGACATATATTGGATATCAAAATATCATTTATTTTACCAATATGATATTTTGATCCAATATATGCCTTTTTTTAATTAAATATTTATTCATGGATTGCTCTATTTTCAAAATTCTTATATGCATATTGCCATAAAAACATAATCGTTATTTATATGCACGCTAAGAGTATATTTAAATAGATCTACAAAATGAATGAATCGAGGAATGTATAACAAATAGAATTAATAATGGTGATATGAGTAGTTACCTTTGTTGTTAGAGTCTTTCATAACGGAGAGATTTAGTTGGTATGAAGGCTGGCACTATCTAATTCAAAGCTAACATAGAATTTGTAAATGGTAACTTTCGTCAAAGCTGCTATCTTCATTTTTTTTTCGGGATGGAGGACGTTGCCTAGACCTCTCTGAAGATCCTCATTAGCAGGGTGTCGCATGAACGCAACATATTGATAAAATAATAATCAATTAGAAGTGTCTTTGACAAGAATGGAATAATCTTAAAGCCTAATAAATATACGATGTTGGAATTATATAGTACACATTCTGTTAAAATTATGAAAAGTGAGAAGTCCCTACAATTAACGGATCCCACCCGAGTATCCCACCCATAAGTCGCAGCAGGCGATCGGAAGATTGCTGGATCTGCAGACATGCTGGGATTAATCCAGATGTTCAGAGTGAAACTGGATGATAAATTTAGGATAGATGGAAGAATTTACCGACTTCAATGTTTTGGTAGGGATAACATCGAGAAAGGCGACCAGGTTCCCCCTGAGCACAAAAGGAACATCGCAATACGTACTAAGTGAGAAGTCCCAACAATTAAACGGATCCCACCCGAGCTGAAAGTCCTGGTGAGCGATGGATTAAGGGATTTCCCTCGGAGTGGTGGGATAAAGGAAATCTATTTCTAACAACCATTGGGGGATAATTGGCAGTTAATTAAATAGAACTTCCCCAAACCTAATTAGACTTTTATTATTTCCACATTCGGTAATTATTTTCAATTATAAATCTTTTTTTTAATGTGCTGATTAATTAGTTTCAAAGTACAATGTGTTTAAAACTGAACGTGCATCTGCTTCCGTCAGGAACTCCCGAACTGTCGTGAATAATTCAACGTATGAATTAAATATCTTCATTTAATTATATATATATAATAACTGCTCTATCCTTGAAGCAACTGTGGTGAAAGCTGGAAATGGAGAGGTGCTGCCTTAGCCATGTTCCTTCCAACTCACACGCACACATGCACACACGTACACAACATAACACATACACACATGCACACGTACACAACACACACACATGCACACGTACACAACACACACACATGCACACGTACACAACACACACACATGCACACGTACACAACACACACATGCACACGTACACAACACACACACATGCACACGTACACAACACACACACATGCACACGTACACAACACACACACATGCACACGTACACAACACACACATGCACACGTACACAACACACCTACACACACGTGCACACACGTTCTGCCAGACATTTGCACCAAAACACAGCTATGCCCCTATTCGGTTCCAAATACTATTTATAATTAATTATCTGAATTTCTATAAATATAGTTCAATATCCAAAAAGACAAATGTCGCTTCTCCCACCAAAATAGACGTCACAACTAGACGCCATCTATTGACCGTCGCCGCAACTAGCGGCCTCGGGTCGGTGACAAAGCCACAACACCAGCTTTGGCAAATTGAAAAGCGTCCACCTAGAGACCATGGTTTCGGGCTAATGGCCCTCGTCAGCCTAGGGCGGACTTTATTCCATGAGATCCACATGGGTCTTAATGGAATCTTGACAATCTGCCAAAGAGGTGTTTTGCTGGCAAAGTGGCTGGGACGCTTTTCAGTTTGCCAAAGCTGGTGTTGTGGCTTTGTCGCCGACCCGAAGCCGCTAGTTTGCGGCGACGGTCAATAGATGGCGTCTGGTTTTGAAGTCTATTTTAACGGGAGAGGCGACCCTTGTCTCTTTAGATCAATATCCTCCCGGCAAAATTTCCATATATATATATGCGCGCTAAAAAACAAAAAATAATTTTAATTAATTTATTTATTTTCACATGAAAAACGTATTTACGTAAACTTGGCCTTAAATACCCATTTCTTGATTTTTCAGGAAGCCTCTGGGACCAAATTTTGGTCGTAGAGGTACAGTATGCACCACGCTGACGAGGGCCAACAGCCCGAAACGCGTTCGTGGTTGACTTTTCGTGATTTAAAAGAAATTGGGTTGGCTAAATATCACGGAACAAGTTAAATAGACGTTTAGTTTATTTTTGCTCAACTAGATGGCGCTCTGCTATTTAGAAAAGCTCATGTGAGCTTGGTCAGAATATGCCTTTTTTATTTTTAATATATATATTTATGTTTAATTAAAAAGGCATAAATTAGATCAAAATATCATTTATATTACCAATATTTCAGTTGGCTGAACGCCAACCTTTATCAAGGTGTTATAACATTTTAAAGTGTGCTGTTGACGTTATGTGGCGCTGAGTTTGTTGTTGACACACTTTAAAATGTTATAACACCTTGATAATGGTTGACGTTCAGCCAACTGAAATATTGGTAAAATAAATGATATTTTGATTTAATATATGCCTTTTTAATTAAAGATTTATTTATGGATTGCTCTATTTTCAAAAAAAAAAAATATATATATATATATATATATCAGGTGTTTATATTAAAAAACGAAAAAGTCATATTCTGACATTTTACATCAGCATTTTAGATGGCAAAGCATTTTGTGGAACAAAAATCAACAAAGTGTATATTTATCTTGTTACATGATATTTGGATTACCCAATTTCTTGATAAACAAGAAAAGCCAACCACGTATATAGTTTAACATATACCGTTATAGCCCTATTAGTGTTTAACGTTACGTATATATACAAACATTTTATTAATTAAAGATTTACTTTATAACCCTTTGTGGTCGTCTGGTTAAGGATAACAAGATCATGCATCTTGAAGATATCTATCTCCACTCCCTTCCTATCATGGAGAGCGAGATCACCGACTACATAGGATATTTAAATATCCTACTGGAGGGCGAGTAGTGTGGCGACCACACTTTGCTTCAGCGAGCGCGAACTGGGACAAAGCTCTACTACACCTTCATACTTGAAATATGTCAATAATTCCGTCTATAAATCTAATGATCAAATAATTGTATAAGTCTAGGGGAAGTCCTAAGTAGAGTTTACACATGGGAGAATATCACGTCTAGACATGTACACGTGTCCTGAAGTTTAGATGATTTTTTGCCTTAAGTATCTTTAACAAGTAATTTCCAAATTGCCAGCTTTTAAAGCAAAAGTCAAATACAATAGTAGAACATTCAGGTATCATGAACTTGCAAAACCGCTGGATGGTTCAGCACTGATTAGCTATGCCCTCCCAATATACTTTACCGTGTTAACAAAGACCGTAACAAATATCGCTAAATTGTTTAGATTCTTAAATACAGATGATTTGCTACTAGCTTCTTTATGATTACTATAATTACATGTTGTGCACATATGTGAAACCTTTAGATATACCGTTATATAATTAGAACAATTACGTATTTTTTTCACATGTGAAACCTTTAGATAAATCGTTCATAAAATAATAACAAATACGTATTTCTGTCCATGTGAAACCTTTTTAATTGTATATATCATTTATACATAGCGTGATCAATAATTCACAGGAATGCTAAATATTTAAAGAAATACAAAAGTATAATAAAGTTCTATTTAAAATTCCTCAAAATAATCACCTTCACTATCTATATACTTGTTCCATCTTTTTTTCCAGATATCAAAACACCTATGAAAATCCTCATCTTTCAGGCTTTTCAAAATATTCTTCGTATTCTTCTTTATTTAAGGTATTGAGTCAAATCGACGTCCTTTTAAGATTTTTTTAATTTTAGGGTAAAGGGAAGAGTTGTTGGGAGCAAGATCAGAATAATAGGGTGGCTGGGGTAGTTGAGCAATTCCGTGTTTAGCCAAATAGAGTTGTACAGTTATACAAATACGTATTTTTTGCACATGTGGAAAATCTTTAGGTGTATACCGTTTATACAATATAAACAATCACGTGTATACTTTAATTATATAAACCCTTATATGTATATAATTTATATAAAGGAATCCCTTGCGCATAGTTTTATCTAACGGGACAAACTTATGTATCGTTTATATGGTGTTGAAATATTATCGCAAAGTTCATACAAATATTTCTAATACAGATCATTTCTTCCTAAATATTAATCAATATTCGAAACTATAATAGACGCGTATGATTCTTTTAAAAATGTAACAAGTTTTTACTGCCCTTACTGCAATACAGTTGTTGTTTACATTTTAAAAGAAACATACGTGTCTATAATAGTTTCGAATTTTCATGACAGATGGCGCCATAATGTATAATATTAATCAATATTGATATATGCTCTGTACACAATTCTCTCCTAATTTTTCAATAAATATATTATAGTGTCGTACGGAGGACGAGTCCTATGTCCTGCCAAGCAGGGAGAGTGCGGCACTATTGGCTAACGTCCAGGTCAACGTATCTCCTTGATACGGACGATGTGTTCCACATGTCTGCCCGCACAATCCTCTCAGGCCACAAATATGTCGTATTCGAATGGAAGAGTGTGCTACCGTTATGCATACAATCTCCAATAATTAGTTCCAGCCAAGTGAGCAGTGCAGCGCGATGTCTGCCACGTTTATTTTTGTACAGTGTATTTATAGATGGATGAATTTGAATATTTACAATTTAACACAAGCTTAACATATTTACATACTTATTTTGGTGAAAAGAAATTATACATCTTAGATATTATGCAAATTATTACATATATATATTTCATATTGAACTATATTTATAGATATTTAGATAATTGAGTATAAATAGAATTTGGAGCCTAATATGGACATAGCTGTGTTTTGGTGTAAATAAGCATTCCTGCATAAATCTGAAAGTCTCCTCTATCAACCTCCAAGAGACCAGAGACATACAGAGGCGATGATTACTCGCCCGGGATCGAAGTGGACCGATTGTCTCCATTTGGGTATCTTCCGTACTATCTAGCTAATGGAGTCGACAGCTGTATAGCAGAGAAAATCACGACGTCAAAGACTACCGTGAAACCAAAATATATAGTACAGAAAAAAGAGCATATATAGATGGGGTAAAATTTATAACAAATAAATTTACTGGCAATGTGCCTTTTTAAATAATATCATCAAATATTATCTTCTACAGACCTTAGTGCAATGATATATGTTATTGATTGAGAGGGTTTGGCTTATCGGTGGTGAACCTTCTCAGTGATTTCTTCAAATTAATCTACATATGAAAATAATAGATATTAATTTGGCGAAACCGCTTAGAGGGTTTACCACTGACGAACCAAACCCTCTCATTCAATAACATCATTGCAGTAAGGAATGTATAGATAATATTTGATGCTATTATTGAAAATAAACATATTTCCAGTAAATTTATTTGTTATATATTTACCGATAGATGGCAATAGAAATCATATATGGTGTAAGTTATCAGAAACCTATAGTTGTACGATCAGGGGATATCTTTCCCCCCCCCCCCCCCTAATTTATCCACTTGATTCTTGTAAAATTTCACTTTTATTCTATTTTTCACAAATATCTAAGGTTTTATTGCACGTTTCGAGTGCCTTCTTGACAAAATCTATATTTTACAATTATTCTATAAAGAGTAATTTATAATACAATATAATATAATACGGCTTATGATTGTAAAACGACATTTGAAATACTATCCCGCATGTGTTTCTTTTCAATGAAAAATCAAAATTTATTTCAAGGAGAAATAACGATTATTTCTAACCTTTTGGATGAGGTATGAAAGGGTGAATTGTGAAGAGTAATGATAAACGGAAAAATAATTCACAATTCACCCTTTCATACCTCATCCAAAAGGTTAGAAATAATCGTTATTTCTCCTTGAAATAAATTTTGTTTTTCATTGAAAAGAAACACATGCGGGATAGTATTTAAAATGTCGTTTTACAAAGAGTAATTTAATCTCAAAATATAATTGAGACCACAATATCATTTTACGTAATCGTGACCACTACAAGCTCTGCAGAAAGAGTAGGATATGTATCCAATTTATTAAGTAGATAGAGATATTCTCTCTATTGACGATCATTTCTTACCTTCATTTTATCAATAAAGGTCTATAGCTATCAATGAAAGATCAGCTGAAACATAGCTCTTCCTGGCCTCTCTTGGAGGTAGTCGTTCATCGGAGGTTGAATTAGGTCTCAACAATTAGGTTTGCTTTTACAGAAAAGGACGCTCAGGGAGGCAGTACTTATTTGATGGATCGTTTATAGGAGTTTTTATTGTCAATATAAAATATTCGTCCATATTCAACAGATTTTCAAAGAGTAAAATTCTCCGGGTAATTTCGCGGAATCCACAGAAGATTTGTGGAAGTTTAGAAAGTCTGCGGCGGAAGATAAGTCGGCGGCTTAGCCCCACGATTGGCACCAACTTGCTCGTAGAAATTTCAACCTCTACATATCCACTACTCAATATATTGTAGTGAACTACCATTTTATGAAAATTTACAATATATATATGTCATAATATATGCTCTTCCAGGAATAATAAAGCAAACCTAGAGTCAACGAGAGAGAGACTCGATAGGAGACAACTAAGTTACGGCCATTTTGGCCACATTCCTGAGGGGGCCGCCCGTCAACACCTGGGGACTATTTTGGATAGCCCTCCGGTTGTGTACACAGGAAAAACGGTCGTTCAGCGGGTCGGTCGCCCGTCGATCCGCTCGCTCTCGCTGATTGCCTGGAATTCCTTCCAAACTTGTTGTTTCATTATTTCTCACCTCACCACATCATTACCACTATATTGCCACATTGAAAGTCGACAGGATCATATCACATATATATATTTATAATTAAATGTAATTCTACTGTCCTCAAAGCATACGATGTATGTCCATAGTTCTTTTAAAATAACCATTCCAAGAGTCTAGCAACAGTATCACTAAAAGAGGAAGTTCCAAAAATGAAATATAACATCGGTATGGTAGATTAAACTGGCGAAACCGCTGGGAGGGTTCACCACTGATGAGCCAGGCCTTACCTTTATTTTATCCATTGCAGTAAGGGCAGTAGAATTTGTTTAATTTGAAAAAGAATCATACGCGTTTAAAATAGTTTCCAATTTTGTTTACAATTATATTATATTTTAGTAACAATATATCAGTGCATAAGTTTAGGAAAACCTAAAAATAACAAGTTCTATGAATTGGTAATTCCGTTTAGCTGTTTTAAATATCAAGAGAAGGAATCGCCTGACATCATCTTGAAGAAGGAACAAAAGTTATCGGCGACGTGTTTCTTTTATTAAAGCTGTAAATTCGGCAAGCTTTCGGACTTTGACGTCCTTCAACAGGCAACTTTCCAAGATACTAAAAGATAATATTTATATACTGGTAAATATTTACATAATTGGAACTTTTTCCTAGTGAAATTAATGATTATTATACAAATTTATTTACAAATATAGGTAAAGAATTCTTCCTGAATTGAAATTAGACGAAAAACATGGTGAAGGAAGACGAGTTTCTTTCATTGATGCATAGGTGCAAGCTGTCGGGTAAAAACCCTTCAACAGGCGAGCAATGAAGCGCGACTTATAAGACCTATGGTACAAATGGTAGGAAGGAATATATATATATATATTATATAATCTAAAAATATTATATAATCTAAAAACCTCAAATATTTCTATATTTTAAAAAATATATACTTTATTTTATTCATTGATAATTTTATTTTTTGTTAACATCGTTTTTAGAAAGACTTTCAGTTTTAGTTGTTTAGTTTTAGTTGTATAATTTTGTTGTAAATATGCGTAGTTAACCAATCAATCCTTTTAAATCACTAATATAGGATTAACTTATAAATTCTATATAATGTGAAAACTAACTAATATGTAATATTTCCTCAAGTAATTGAAAATAAAAGCTACTTGATGGTAAATAATTATCTTTTTTTATCACGACTGCACCTCAACCCTTTATCTTATCGATCCTTTGTCTTATCAAGCCTTATCAAACAACAACACAAAATATTCATAACATATATATAAAAGAAAAGTTTCATATATATTCCTTTTATATATATATATATTCCTTCCTACCATTTGTACCATAGTTCTTATAAGTCGCGCTTCATTGCTCGCCTGTTGAAGGTTTTTTACCCGAAAGCTTGCACCTATGCATCAATAAAAGAAACTCGTCTTCCTTCACCATGTTTTTCGTCTAACAAATTTATTTCCTCTTTATCTATGTAAACAAATTTGTTCTAAGAAAAAGATGACTACCTTAGAATGCATTATTTAAATATACCTAATACATTTTAGAAATGAATACTTTAGTGTGCTTGTTTGTTCCATATGCATTTCGAGACAATAATTGACTTAATTGACATTAAACTGTGTTACTATAAAGATTCACGCTGAAAATATGCAAGTTAGTACAATAATAAATCAAATATGCAAATCAAACACGGCCCAAGGATGAGCGTGTGGTGTAATTGGTAGCAGAAATACCCAGATCAGCGTCAACACAACTTTTTCTTTTTACTAATTTTCGATCAAAATATAATCTCATATGAAATGGTACCTTGTCACTCTATCTTCACTTTTGTCAATTTTAAACTGAAGGTTTATTATAATATATTTTGTTTTATATATTATCCTTCTGTTTACACAAGATATTTTATGATCAATCTCAAATATATCACTTGATGTTATAAAAAGCTTTGTTATGGGTGATTTTAATGATTTTAATTATTACTAATATCATTTTATATTAATGATACTATTAATATATGATAATTTCATATCAATACAAAATCTTAGAGCAGATATTGGTTTAAGAATATCCCGGGCGAAGCCGTAACGGTCCCCCAGGTGTCTTATATAGACAACAAAGACTCATAGTTTGAGCCATCATTCTAAAATCCTTTAAATTTAGAAAAAGGCAAATTTTACGAAGTTTAAAAAGCTTTAAATTAAATAATTAGTGATTAGATGTAACAGTAATTATTTGGTTTTGACAAGATACACATACATTGTAGAGAATTATTTACTATTTTAAATTAAGTTGAAAATTATTTGTATCAACCTCTCTTTAATACTTTACTTTCACGTTGGGAGGACCCTCTGTGTCGTCCTTTTTAAATAACTTTTTTTCGTTCTAAATTTACTTTTATAACAATTTTGAATGATATAAATATAAATTGTATCGAAGTATAAACATTTGAAAAATAATTCTTTGAAAAAAGCGAATAATATTTTGAAGAAGGCCTTCGAAACATTGAGAGTGGTGATGAAGAAAGGTTGATGTATAAACTTATGCAATTATAAAACCAGCCTAAAATAGTGTTTTCCATTTATAAGTTAGGTATTTCCACGATAAAAGAACATTGGTTAACATGGGTTATTTAGAAATCGGAGGGGATCGGTGGAAGGATGGTCTAAACCGTTGGTTTTCGACCGCTACGACCCTAGTTCGATTCCCGAATTAGGCACTTTTTTCTGATTTAAAAAAAATGTTCCAATGGCCCAGTATTCTTGGAAAAGCTCAAACCCACCAGCGTGTGCAAGTAACCAAACGGGACTCTGGCACATTTGTAAGTGCAAAGTCGACTTGCTTTTCACATGTGTAGACATATAGTGCACTTACAGTAAAAGCAGTCGTCTACTTCTACCCACCATGATTATCATGGCCTGTAACACGTGTACAAAGGATAAGCAAAAAAATAATCGGTTATATATTGATATACCAGATTTTCGTTTTTAAATATTCAACAATTTCGGAAATATAGGGAGTTTGGTAGAATATTGATTCGCGGTTTGAATCTATAGTTTTAAAAGGGGTTACATTTCCCGCAACTATATAGGATATCGGGAGTATCTAGGAATAAAATATTCCCGCGGAGAGTTAGAAATGAAAGAATTTCACCAAAGTATTGTGTAATCCCGCCTGGGCTTACATCTGCGCTCGAAGGACTGCCTTAATCCTATTTGGGCCGCGTCAGGAATGCCAAGCCATGTGATCGATGCAAGCTGCGACAACGGCGCGGCAGGACACTAGTCTGTGGTGGTGACATCGTTGTTACGGCAGGGCACTAGTCTATGGTGGTGACATCGTTGTTACGGCAAGACGCAAGTCTGTAGTGGTGACATCGTTGTTACGGCAGGACACTAGTCAACACTGTGTTGGATTCAATGCTGTTACTTCACAGTCACTTCATACGGCTGTTGGATCCTGGAGGCAGCCGCAGAAATTGTATTTATCGACACCACGGCTTCAAGCTCTGCTGCTACTTCAATGCAATATATTCTTGCTTCAATGAAGTGCCCCGAAATTTCGTTTAGTATCCATTGCAAATGAAAAGGCTGAGAGAAACTTCACAAGCTGAGAGGGAACAAAAATTCAATGAGAGATCTATCAGGAGAGATGGCAGAGGACAATCCATTAAAGCAATTCAAATCTTATAACTTTGAACTCCAATAATAAAACCTTCCACGTGACATCACTATAATAGCCGGTATGTAACACCTCCTTCCCTGTTATGCAAATGTTCCGATAATCCAGTTAGGTTAATTGGGGCGCGGAAAATTTGATTTTGATCCGACGTGTCTTTTAATTAGTTCATCGATAATTGGCCGACAACAGGCAGTTGATGGCCGACTCCACTTTTGTTACAAATTTGACGTTTTTTGGAGCCGTTAATTGGAATTGTATTTTGACATTTTCCTGTTTGTTCCGCCAGTATGTCAACCAAGCTTTGAGCGGAATTATTTTAAGTTATCCAGGTTGGAGTTAAACTTGAGCAATGAAGTGAAGAGTGGATGAAACAACGTTAGTTTTGTTTGTTGTTTCGTCTTTAGGGGGAACTGCCTCGATTTTACCATGTAATCACTGATAAACGTATCGCTGGTTACTTATTGGATAAACACCGATAATCATGCATATCACCGTGTTGGTATCTATATGTCTGTAGATATATTATGTATGAAGCGCTTACTGTTTTTGGTTTATTAATTGGTTGACTTTTGATTGTCAATATTTAATGCTTTTTACTATTTGACCTCGTTACCAATAACCTGGTGTGACACATTTTCCGATGACTAGAGTTCTACCTTTGAAGAAAAAAAAAACAACCAGTCGATATATCAATAGGAAAATGTTTATAAAAATAATTCTGTGTATGAGAGATTGAAACTACTTTTATTGCATCGTTCATATAAGATTATAGATAAGAGATACTTGGATATAGAAAATGATTCAAGAAATAAATTATATATTTGAATATTGATCGTATTTCACCCTGGTTAACTCTTGGTTATTAATCATTCATCATGGCTGCCGAAGAAGCCACTTTGGAAAGTCTACAATGGAGCTTAGTAGATGCATGCTTCAGTCACAGTCTAAATCCCTCAGCCAAAGACTTAATTCCATAACCCCAGTCTGAATCTCTCGCCCCCATCTTATTGCATTTTCATGTTTGAAAAATATCCTGTAATATCATAAACGCGAAAAAGATTCCTAATAGCTCTCTAAAAACTTCTGACTGAAAGACAACGCCCGTTCCTAATTGTCATTTAAAAGTAAGGATAGGTTATGAATTTCCCTAAAATCCGAATGCAAATTTGAAGTCTTCCACAACTTTGAGAAATAACCTGCGGGCAGAGGGGCAGAGAGAAATTAAGATACAGCAGGCTGAATGAATGGTATTGGTTTGGTTAATTAGAATAAATAGTTATTATCCCAGATCACCTACATACGTAACTAGCTCTGTTTGAACGAGGAAAAGAGTTTTTATATGTTCATTTTATTTCTTTGAAAACGGTCCAAAACTCCGCTCAACAGTTCAATATCCTCTCTATCTACATGCCATGTTGTAATACTCTTGAAGACATTCAGGAAAAAAATAGGAAACCAAAAGTCAGAAGGTTAATCTGCCCCTGTTTGTGGTAGAATCAATCCACAATTTTTCTTAGGCATTCACACACAACACAGCTCGAAGATATCTTTACTCATGGATAAAACTTAAGGAAGTTTCAGCTTTAAGCACAACAAGGGAATTCGCTTGTAATTTGGAAAACTAATAAATTGCCTTAAAAATCAATTTGCCTTCTAATAGACTCATCCCGAAGACCTGAAAGAAAAATGGCAAACAATGAGAAAGAAGTTCTATATGTAAACAGCTATATACAGTCTTGTTGGTAAGTCATATCATCCATTTAGTGTCTTCAAATAATCATCTTGATTTCTAACGATATTCTCAAATTATCATCTGAATTTAAAAACTGATAATTAGATCTTTTCAGTCAAGGGGAATCAGAAAATATATCTGGCAAATATCTGACTTTAAGTTCATTGTCATGTGAGGATACACATTTTTATCTTTCCCATTGTAACCGGGAACAAAATACTACAGGGCATCTTTAAGTCTTGAGAATGAGTCTCTCTAAATAGGAAGATAAATGAACAGAAAAATAGATCTATCCTGGACCTAGGGTTCTGCCGAATGTCGCTGAGACTCCAGCCGGATTAGAGGAAAATACCGAGGGGAAGATACGCCGAAAGAATATCTCGGAGCTAAGATGACTTGAAATTCATTGTCATGTGAGGCTATACATTTTTATCTTTCCCATTGTAACCGGGAACAAAATACTACGAAGCACTTTACAATTTTGACCAAGAGTCTCTCTAAATAGGAAGATAAATGAACAGAAAAAGAGACCTATCCTGGACCTAGGGCTCTGCCGAAGGGACGCTGAGACCGGACTAGAGAAACATACCGAGAGGAAGATACACCGAAAGAAGATCTCGGAGCTGAGATCGAAGTTTGAGGCGGAAGGCATCGAGGGTGGAGCCGCCTGGATCAGAGATTTATTAATTTCTCTCTATCGATAATTAATTAGAATTTTTTTTATCGCCCCGCCTTTTGACGTCTCGTTCCAGATCTGATAGCTAGTAACTTTAAAGTGGCTGTTCGATTTTTGGGTGAGGTCTTACATTGAAACATTCAATATGCACTACAGACACCTCTATAGATATTTATTTTTAAACGATTTCTCAGTAATATAATAATAATCTATGGGGCGGTGGAAGGATGGTCTAAACCGTTGGTTTTCGACCGCTACGACCCGGGTTCGATTCCCGCATTGAGCACTTTTTCTGATAAAAAAAATGCTACAATGGCCCCCGATTCTTGCAAAAGTTCAACCCCACCAGCGAATGCAAGTAACCAAACGGAGCTCTGGCACATTTGTAAGTGCAAAGTCGAACTGCTTTTCACATGTGTAGACATGTGGTTTACTTAAGGTAAAAGCAGTCGTCAACCTCTACCCACCATGATTATCATGGCCTTTACCAAGAGTACTAGGGATAAGCAAAAAAAAAAAAAACAATCTATGAAGAGGTGATCAAATTTGATAACGGCTAGTTAAAATGAATATCAGGTATTGTAAAAATGTTATATCAGTATTACCAAATAATTGAAAGTACACTCAAGAACTACTTTATAAAAATATAAAAGAAAACTAACTTTAATCACCATAATATTCCTCTCAAAAGGAAGATGCTTATTGTAAGAAATTAAACCATTAAAGCACGGATGTTTCTATTCAAATAAAACAAAATTCTACTATCCTTACTAAGATGATAAAATATTAGAAGGGCTTTACTTATCAGTGGTTATAATTGTTTTTTCATCGAAGTAAGGATAGTAGAAGTTTGTTTCATTTATGAAAGAAACGACTCCTTTATATATATATATATATATATATATATATATAATTGTTTCATACCTTGTGTATAGATGACTCGTTATTGCATCGTGTTCATTGAAATCTTTAATAGTTTTAAAAAAACCTTATCGAATAAAAATGAATATTTCTGAAGTGTGTCCTATGAATAATATATTATATTCTTTAGTAACCGTACATGCAAACACAGCCTTTAGGAGAATTCAGTAAATGCACAAAGTTTTAAACAAATCATAGTTTTGTGGAGTTGGTTTAATAATTCCTAGAATTTCCATATTCTGGGAATAAACAGCACATCTGTTGGAAGTTGTTTTATTCTTTACACCGGGATGGTCTGAAGAAGTAAGATTCTTCAATGTTTAACATGAATTGGATGCTTGGTGTCAACACCGAACTTTCAGGAAATTTACCACTGTAGAAATAAAGGTTCTGGAATATCTGTGTGAAGACAGAAAATGCTGTACCTAGCCCTTTAGAGATATGTAAGGACGCTAATCATATATATTAAGTTAAAAAACATCTTCTTATCGTGCAAGTCAAAGTTGCTGATAACTTGCGCCATAAAAAATCAACGAAGAGTAGATATTTATTCTCTTAGCAATTTTCAGTTGCACAATAAAGAGATGCCTTTTTTCTTAATTCATGCACCTTATACCAGTACAATTTCACATCTGTACTATTTCTTTTCAGATTTTTAACTTTTTTTTTCGCATAGGTATATTGGTGTATAGTGTATAATAATATGTAAGAATATTTAAGCTATCTAAAAATATACTCATTAACAATACTTAAGGAAGTGGAAAGTCTTCGATGTCTCCGGTCATCTTTTTTTTTTTTTCAAGGAGACAGAGGCAATTTTTTCTTTAGTTTCGACCTTGAGTGTAGATACGAAGAGAAGAAGTGTTGTATGACGTGGACCATCCCTACATCTGTGAACCGTGTTGAAGTTGAGAGTAGCAAAGAGGATCTCGTTACAAAATTCTATCAATAAGTTAAAGTAGCGGTGAAACCTGTTGGACTCTGCGACGCCTCAGGACCATTCGGAGGTGTGCGGGGCGGAAGATAAATCACACACCGGCGACCTGTCATTTGTCATCGCACCGCTCTCAATAAAACAAAGCTATATGGAACATAGATCACTTAGTTTGACACGTGTCCATGTGAAACTTCAACGTGAAGAAATTGAAGATTTTTTTCAAAATGTCAAATAGAATAACTCTAATTTATGTTTTTATTTCAATGTATTCTCGTATTTCACAATATGATTTGATATTTCAATAAAATTGAAGGTCACTTCTCTCGTCAAAATAGACGGTAAAACTAAGTGTCATCTGTCGAGCGTCTCTACAAAGTAACGGATCCAGGTTTGTTACCGACACGAGTCAAGTAGTTTGTGGAGACGTCCAATAGAAAATTTAAACAATTTTATTGATGATCAAATTTTACAAAGGTGGAAAAATAAAAGAGTAAAAGGGCATATAAAGTGTAAGGGAATATATATACAAATATCTTCAGCAAGGAAGGCTTCCACACCTTGAGAGAGTCCTCCTCCAGACAAGGTCTTCACTCCTCAGTTCCGCGCCGAGGAAGTACCTATAGAGACGGTCAATAGATGATGCTAAGTTTTACTGTCTATTTTGACGGGAAAGGTGACCTTATAGGTCAATATATCCTCCGTATGTAGGGATGTTTATGGGATATATAATGTTTTTGAAACTTTCAGAAAATTCACTATTACTTAAGATGTAATTCGCAATCCGCGTAGAAGCTAGTGTTACGACAGGTTCCAGAGAATTGTTCGTAAAAGATGGATTGATTCATTGACATAACAGAAGGCAATATTTGATCCAAGTTGAACTGCTACTCCTCAATCCCAGTACATGTTTAACTCAAAGTCTAAAAATACATGATGAACTCTCAATCACTATCTAATGTATTAAGGGTCAGTGGAAGGGTGGTTTAAACCATTGGTTTCCGACCGCTACGACCCGTGATCGAATCCCGCATTTGGCACTTTTTTCTAATTAAAAAATGCTCTAATGACCACCGATTCTTTTAAAAGTTCAACCCCATCAGCGAATGCAAGTAACCAAACGGGGATCTGACACATTTGTAAGTGCTAAAGTCTAACTGATTTTCACATGTTTAGACATGTGGTGCACTTACAGTAAAAGCAGTCTCTAACTACTCATCGTTATATCACGGCCTGTATCACGTTTAAACCTGGGATAAATTAATAAAAATCTAGTGTATTCCAGATGCCAATACGCTCCAGGAGTCCAGGTTACGAACAGAATGTCAACATATGTCAATATGAAATCATAGAGATGACGTTTTTAATCTTCCATTTGAAGAAAATTAGCATTCTTAAACTTATTTTCATTGATCCTTGTAGGCTGTTATACTTTGTACTTCAGTCCGTCCATATGTACTGCGACTCATCCCATAACTACAAATTATATAATATACTAGCGGATGTACCCGGCTTCGCCCGGGTTTTACCCGAGTAAAGGTTTGTCTAACGAACATTTGTTAAAACAATTCTAAAAAAATAATAGATATATTTTGATAATTTGAAACTCGTAAATTTGAATCTCTCGATAAAGTGAACATATTTTCCCGGTCCCTTGTCTCATCTTGACTCAAATAAATTGCCGTGTCATCCTGAATTTTGTCTTTCCTAATTTTCTACATTACAACATCATCGTTTTATCTAGTGAACATTTTTTTCCCGGGCCCTTGAAAAATACTCGATAAATAACTTTGAGTTGTGCACAATTAATAGGTAGATAATCTTACTTTTGATAAATAATCTTTAAGATAATAAACTTAGTGATAATAAAACTAATAGATAAAAAAAACTTGTTATCATTGTCGCAATGGGGGCGCTGCTTGCGAGTTAAATCTACAAATCTGCAAATAACTCTAAGGATATTCAAGATATTCAAGAAATTATTTTTCAGAAACCTTCCCAGTACTATACTAAATAACTTCCCAAAGTTTCATGGCGTTCCAATGAGTGGTTTTGTCAGGCATAAAGGACACACACACATACATTCATTTATATATATAGATTAAAATATACTCGCGGAGAACACTTAAAAAGTTGAAAGGAAGCGAATTTCTTCCTCTTTGAGGTAAAGAACAATAGCTACAAAAAAACCTCAAACACCTAACTGTTTCCGAATTTAAACCGTGCCTCACTGGTAAATAGAAGGACAGACAAATATCAGGTTTAGATTCATGGAGGAAACAGGAAGAAGTTTCATATTTTGATATCATCATTTGTCTGTTTTTTAAGGAGACAGAGGCAATTTTGTTCATACTTGGTTATCTCATGTGTTTTCAGTAAAGATATATATTATGATACATCAGCGCGCCATCTGTTATGAAATACAAAACTATTATAGACGCGTATGATTCTTTTAAAAATTAAACAATTTCTACTGTCATTACTGCAATTGAAAATTTAATACTAAAACTATATCTTTTTTTTACGAATTAGAAACTTTCTTGTAAAAGGACACTTCTCATGAAGGGACATTTTGGATTTGCATCAAGGTACTTTACATAGGTGTTCTACTCATTCTACACGTTCTTTGAGCTTTCTTTATAATGTTTAACACCAGAGTACAAAACCTATTCCCACCTTTGGAGCCCTCCACAAGTCCTGGGACCGTGGCCGAAGAGGACTCCGCTCCTATTAATAGGACTGCCCAAGGTAAGATCCCCCAGGCCCCTACTTCCATTCCTTCCTGTACCCATTCTGCATCCTCTGACTGCTGGGAAGAGATAGATTCTCTTTTCAACAAAAATTTTCATGAGGTAGCGGATATCGCTGCCTCTAACCTTCCTGCTACCACCCGCACTGGGTTATCTGACTCAGTGAAAGACGACGTAAGGCGTATTTTTAACGCTTTACAAACTGAAGTGTTGAGAATCTTCAAAAAAAATGTAAAAATAGTTGAAAATGAGGTCATCCAACTTAGGAAAAGATTGGCCAACCCTCCCTCTCCTCCTAACCCCGTTAAAAGTATCCCCCAACCAGATACTTCTACTATCCATATTAGGTCCAACCAACCCACAACTGTACACCCTAGAGTGCCAGCGCTTTCAACCTACGCGCAAACGTTAAAGAACAGTGTAAACCATGTAAAAATTGCCTCAGACAACTTATCTTTCGAGGCCATCAGAGCCAAAATTGCCAAGACTCCACAGTTGAAGAGTTGTGATGTGACGGCGGTAACTGGGAAGGACAAAAAACTTGTCCTTCACTTTCCCAATTCTGCAGAATCAAAGCGGTTTGTGGACGGATTTAAGACCGCCAACATTGACGGACTTAAAGTCCTACCAAACCCGACATTCAGGCCCAGGTTGGCAATTTTCGGCATCCCTGTCGAAAAATCTGAATCTGATCTGGTGTCTGATCTGATGGAAAACCCTGTGATAGCCCCGCAGTTAATTAATAACAGCGGCGGCTTGAAGCTGGTTAAATTGATTAGGAAGGAAGGTTCGCCTTCCACCGCTATCATAGAGGTCAATAAGGGTATCGAGGAAGCTCTCCTTGCACGCGGCCGCGTCACTGTTGACTTCCTGTCCCTCAGGCTCGCTCAGGCGAAACGCGTCTTCCCATGTGGTGTCTGCGGTAGCCTCTCTCACAGGACGCACACTGATGGTAAAAAGTGCACCAATGCGCCCAAGTGCGCCAATTGTGCAGGTGCACATCTTACCACTGCCTGTGAAAATAAAAGCGCGCTTAAGTGTCACAGGTGCGGTGACAAGCACAATGCCAACTCCATGATGTGCAAGCACATGCGAGATGCCCAGGATCGGTTCATTAAGTCGATGGTCAAATGATTGTTTTCAAGTGCCTACAAATAAATATAAGACGCTCTCAGCCTTGTTTGTATTCAGTATTGAATGACTGTCGTGAGGAGAACATAGATTTACTACTTTTACAAGAGCTCCCAGCCGCGCGCGGCAAAATCCCATCGCTGCCAATCCCATCTAACAGAGTTTGCTATGGCCCTATTACAAACTCTAGGTTGGGAGCTATGGTCATTGTAGTAAATCCTAGCCTTAAATTTGTCCATTTGTCTCATTTGTCCAGTGTTAATGTCGTGTTTGTCATGTGTGAATTGAGTGGTAAAAGTATTCTTCTTTGTAATGTTTACCTTCCGCCATCATGTGATCCCTCCCCTCTTCTCGATAAGATAAATTATAGCCTTAATTCTCTGAACTATGACGAGGTCATTTTTTGCGGCGATCTAAATGTTGAATCTTTTAGGTGGTCGGATAAACCTCTGCTCCTCAGGCATCACTCACCTAAGAGAGATCTAGTTGAAAACTTTATTGATGCCAACTATTTGCATGTGCTCAACACTCACGGCGCGGTGACGTGGGAGGAGGGCAACCGCTCTTCTTCCATCGACGTCACTTGCTGTAGTGCTGGCCTTGTAAATAGCATTACCGATTGGCATCCTGAGTACCAGGAGTTGTCTGACCATAAACGCCTCGTCTTTAACCTCAATTTCGCTCCCTCTTCACAGGACAACACCAGATTTAAATTAAACAAATTTAGCCAAATATACTTCAGCTTTGGTCGCGCTGACTGGGATAGAGTTTTTGAACATTTCAGCCAAAAAATAGAAAATATTAATCTTTTTCTAGAAAATGTGCGTGACTCATCCTCCCTCGACGATGTAATTAATTTACTCGGCGAAGAGATTTTTCACACATGTCTAAACACCATTCCATCCCGTCCCAGAAGTGATAAATACCTCAAGTCCATCTCTTGGTGGAAATCTGATTTGAATCCTCTCAAAAGGGCCACTCAAAAGGCACAGCGGGCCTTTATAAAGGCACGCGGTGTCGTTAAGGGTGTGCTGGAGGTCTTTTACAAAAGACTGAAGGCAAGATATCGCCGTGCGAGGAGACTGGCTAAGAAAGAAGCATGGAGGGCAGCCTGCTCGCGTTGCGAAATCAGCCCTTGGGGTGGAATCTACAGTTTCATCAAGGGAAATTTTAAGCGCAAACCCCTCTCAGCTCTCCCAGTTGGTAGCGGCTTCACTGAAGGTCCGCGGGACACATTAAATCACGTATTAGATTACTATTTCGGCCGCGTCCCGCCCGATACCATGTTAGAACACAAAGATTTAAGCAAAGTCATCGCATCGTCATCTGATAACGACCCTTTGTTTACAGATAACGAGTTGTTGTTGACAGCGGATAAGGTAAACTTATCTTCTTCTCCTGGTAGTGATGGCATGCCACCTCTTCTTATCGTAAAACTAGTTAAACATTTTCGGACGTTTTTTCTAAGTATTTTCAACAAGTGTTTAACCACTGGCCACTTTCCATCTACATGGAAGCTGGGGGACGTCGTTCTCGTCCCCAAGCGAAGTGGGGAGGACTTTCTCGCATCACACCGTCCAATCACGATGCTGCCTGGTTTGGGCAAGATCCTTGAGCGTCTAATTCTTGCTAGGCTGTCGTGGATGGCCGATAGGATGTGTAAAGCGCCTCCAAACCAGTTCGGATTTAAGCCTTGTAGATCTACTACAGCCGCACTCTTAAATCTAAAATCTACTATAACCCGGACGATTAAAAATAGGAAATCTTGTCTTCTTCTTTCTTTTGATGTTAAAGGCGCTTTTGACAACGTGCTCCACTCCAGTATCTTGAGAGCGTTGCACAAAAGTGTCTGTCCCAGAAACATTTATCACCTGATAAACTCGTTTCTATGTAACCGTGTTGTGAGACTATCTATGAATGGTTGTACTGTGTCGAGACGAATTTCCAAAGGATGTCCCCAGGGTTCAGTTCTCGGCCCATTCCTTTGGAATATTGTCTTTGACGGACTCCTCACGCTGGACTACAGGAATAATGTTTTCCCGCAAGCCTACGCGGATGATCTGGTTATGGTGGTCTCGGGATGCCGACCTAGTCAACTTCCCGCGGCCCAACACACCATAGATATGATCGCTAGGTGGTGCAGTTTGCATAAACTGGAACTCAGCGTGGGGAAGTGCCAGGCTATGGTTCTCCTCAGACCACACGGGAGACTGCCTGAACCGCGCCGGGATCTGGTTATCCACGGACGGCCAATCCAATGGTGCGACTCAATTAAGGTGCTGGGAGTGAGATTTGATCAACGTCTATCTTTCTACCAGCACGTAGTTGAAGTCTGCGCCAAGGTCCGCGGCATGTTGCCGCGTTTGACCGCAGCCGCTAATCTCAACTTTGGTTTTGGTTACCGCGCCTTGAGAACTCTGTATCTGCAAGTGGTTGTTCCGGCCATTGCCTATGCCTCGGCGGTATGGTTTCCTAATCTTTCTCAACGCTCCTTGAATGTTCTACTGAGTGCTCAAAGGCCTTTCCTAGTGAGAGCTTGTAGAGCTTTCAGATCAACCAGCAACGCTGCTCTAATCTCCCTCTCTAGAGTCCTTCCTCTCGATCTGGAAATCTTGGCTAAAACTGAGCTATACCTTAAAAAGTATGGATTGGTTGACGCTGAAATTCCACTCGAGCCTCCTCCCTTTCCACATCCTCTCCCCTACCCCCCCTATTACTCCGCTCCCAGTAATATTCCTGCTCTTTTCTTCCACGTGGCATACTATACAGATGGTTCCAAAACCAGAGATGGAGTTGGCGCCGGCGTGTACAGGTTCTCTTGTCTCGATTGTGCACCTGAAATACGTGAATCTCATGTTCTGTCCCCTCATTGTTCTGTCTTTCAGGCGGAAGCCCTTGGATTGGTTAAGGCTCTTGAAAACGCAACCACTTTACCAAATCATCTAACCTTAGGATTCTTCCTGGACAACCTCTCAGTCGTGAAGTCAGTTCTGAACTCTAAGACTGGTAATTACCTTATCGACAGAGCTCTGCTACTGATTTCGCGATTGAATCGCAATGGGAACAGATGCACTATACAATGGATCAAGGGCCACAGTGGGAACGTGGGTAATGACATTGCGGACACACTCGCAAAGCGGGGTGCTGAGTCTGCTGACCCAAGCTGTTACAAACTCGCTCCTTTATCGTTTGTAAAATCGGCAATCTACGGCCGGGCGCGTGAAGCATGGGAAAGCAGATTCCTCTCTCTAGCTCCTTCTATCCACACCCGCTTTGGCCTTACTCCAATGAGTCTTTTAGACAAAAGGTATGCGTACATCGTCCCTAGCGAGCACATTGTGGTAGGCCTGCTAACGGGACACACGTGGACGGACAGTTTCGCCCACAGGATAGGCGTCATCGACGATCCTTCCTGCCCTTACTGCGACGCCGACAGGGAAGAAACTCTGTCTCACATCGTGCTTGAGTGCAGCAGCCTTGATGCCCTTAGATTCCCCCTTCTTTCCACCTGTGCAGAAGAATTAGGGTACACTCCGCGGTCACTCAAAGACTTTATTTTCAACAGGAGCACTTGGCGAGCCTGCCTGGAGTTCCTAAAGGCCTCTGATAGACTTAAGCCACGCGTCCGCGCGGAGGATTCCGATCACTTGAGTGACTCGGACTCCTCACCTCATGGTTAACACCGGTCATTGGCGGCTGCTCGTAGACGTAACTTTGGCCTGTGCCGCTGTTTAAGATCGGTTTCGCGACCTGCCCTGCGTATGTGATCGCCCCTGACGCTGTCTCTGTAACCCAAGGACAGAGGGCAAATGGTTTGGCGATCCGACGGCGCGGGCTGCTCGAGAAATCGACTTACGCAGCGACCCATTTGAACGCGCTATGCAATCTATGGTGTACTTTTCTGGTTGGTCGTCTTAGCACTGGTACCCTCACCAGTAATCTTTTCTAAATCTTTAATATATTCATTTTTACAAAAAAAATAAATAAATAAAAATAAATAATAATAATAAATAAAAAAAAATTAAAAAAATAATCTATATTTTCCCATCAGTTGCTGAATCATTCTCGCTTTATCTAATATTCTTATTTGAACAACAGCTGTCTTTCTTTTATTTTCCCTGGCCTGGGGAATCTAACCTTTTTGAACAGCCTTGGTTGCGTGCAGCACCTTGACACTTTGACATTGTGCATTGCGGCTTGTCTGCCTGCTACACCTTTTGTGCTTAAAAATCATATACTTTAATCATTGCGGTCTGTCTGCTCTCCACGGTCACCCCTGGGCTCAACACCTTTGAACCCGTCTCTGCCACCCCCTGAACTCCGCGGATCACCACCCTGCTCCCCCCCCCCGGTCCTCCTCTACATCCCGGCTCTCCTGGCCTCACCTGGCGATGACCCCTGGCCACCCATCCCCAGGCCCCTCCAACTATGCTTTGTATATATTCCGCTTTATGCGTCCATCGGGGCTCAAAAATCATTCATTTTGGTTAGCAGCCCCGTAAAATAAAGATATTTTCTCTTTCCCGTTGGACGGCTCAAAACCTTTGTACATTATGTAAATAATTCTACTCGCCTTAAGCCAGGCAGTACTTTAATCAAATTATGTTCTTTTATATATTACTTTAGTTCAATTAAATTACTGATCAAAACCATTTTTAATATTATTCTTTCAAGATTTTAACCACGACTGCATTAGCATAATCCTCAACATGATCAAAAATCAAGCAGAAAATCAAATCTCATTTGTTTTTAACATATATATATTTATTAGATATTGCATATATTGGATTTAATAAAATATTTATTTTTCCAATATTTCGGCTGGCTGAACGCCAACCTTTATCGAGGCATTACATTGGCAAAATGAATCTTTTATTAAATTCAATATATGTCTTTTATTATCTAATGAATTAAGTATGGATCGCTCTATTTTAAAAAAATATATATGTGACAATATAATAAGGTGGGGAAAGAGAAATAATCAAACCACAAGTTGGTAGAGGAACCCAGGCAACCAGAGAGAGAGAGGGAGAGACGGGCCCGGCAACAGCCGGGCGTCCGTTCGTGTCGCACACAATCCACAACTGTCTTAATAGTCCCGAGGTTTCAAGTAACGGGCCCCAGTGGTCGCCCCTTGGAATGTCGCTGATGTCTAAATTAACCGGTCCTTACCTGCTCGTCTCTCTCTCTGGGTTTACTGTAGGTTTGCTTTATTTTTCCAGGAAGAGTATATATTATGACATATTTGTACCAAAAGAGGCATATTCCCTTTTTTATGAATCAGAAAGATACACTTGTTTATCAGCCTAGAGAAAAACTTTACTAGCTATGACAGAGAATTATCTATCATTACTAGTGTGTGTTTTTATAAGCGTGATTAACATGTACATCATTCTGTTTCATACCAAAAGGGAGAGGTGCCTTTTTTTGGTACATGATAATCATCCAACTTTATCTCACATATATATGTTACGCAAGTTTGGCCTTAAATACCCATTCCTTGGTTTTTCAAGAAGCCTTTAGTACCAAACATATTTTTTGGTTAGTGGTACAGCCTGCTCCATACTGACGAGCGCCAACAGCGCGAAACGCATTCGTGGATGACTTTTCTTGATTTATCAAGAAATTGGGTTTGCCAAATATCACGGAGCAAGTTAAATAAACGTTTAGAAATTTTTGCTTCACTAGATGGCGCTCTGCCATCTAAAAAACACATATGCTTTTGGTTAGGATATGCCTTCTTTATTTTTAATATATATTTTTAAAATGTAATAATTAGCTTCATTTCAGGTATAGAAATGGCGTGTTAATGATTTATGTTTATAAATGACTTTAGAAAGAATCGTTTTGAGATCAGAGAGTAAAGCGTTGTCTATTGAAGAAATTATTGAGGAACGTTCCAACTAAGATGTCACCACTGAAGTCGGCATAAGTACTGTGGGATGCCAGGAATGTGGATATTGGACAACGGAATTCCGATTAGAACAAAAATTCGACCGAGTTTCCTTTAAAATATCCTGTCGTCTGCTTGATTGCTCCACTAACACTTCTAATGACATCTGGCTCCCTCACATGGCGATCAGACCTCCACCTCTTCGCTAATCCTAACGTTGGTAGTGATTTTATGTGAAGGATCAAGAATCTTATGTCTTTGGAAGCATCCGCTTGTTTGTATATATGTAGTGAGCTGATGTTTGACTTAACTATTGAGTAAGTTTATAATTATTAGCTGATTTCTCTTTCATACTTCTATGCTTATATTTCACCGTTGATATTTGAATATGATAGTTTATTTTAATATACTATTCGCGTTAAACCTTAGACCTTTTCATGGAATGCCATGTCGAACTGATTTTCACATGTGTAGACACGTGGTGCATTTACAGTAAAACAGTCGCCTACTTATACCCACCATGATTATCATGGCCTGTACAACGTGTACACGGGATAGGCACAAAAAACACCTTATACCTTTGATGTTTCTATATCAAGTAATGTTAATTATTCATAGATATGTTTACGATAACCTCTATTTGTGACGCCTGTGAAGAAGATTTTCATTGAGTCTATAACACAGAAGCCTCCTTTAGCATTAGTATCGCGGTTGCATTATTCCAATGTAAAACGATTAATAAAGCACATGCAAGTTGCTCAAGGAAAGTATAATTGACAGAAATTATGTAAGATTCAACCAGTGTTATTTTAATATCTAGATACAGAGATGGTATGTGCATAAGCTATGTAAAACACACACACTCAACGCGATTTTGAAAGTTACGATGGTCCTGTTCCAGTCTTTATCCCTGCAATGAGAGCCGCATGGAAGAGTCTGAAGCCGATGATACGTACAATCTAGTTCCATTTGTGAAGCGTGACACCGCATGACAAAGCGATCTCGTGGTTTAGATCGCCATTGTAAACATTAGCAGATCGATTCTGGTTCGTATTGATGGCAATATGACGGCCAAACTATATGTTGGTGATTTCTTGCGTCTTCCCCCTTCTTCCAGGGGATAGCATTTTTCAGTTTAACTATTCTGATAACATCCGACTGGATACAGCACGTATCAGACAATAATCCCGGAAAGATTTTCAGATGTTTCACATTTCATCTTTCACATTTTGTATATATCTAGGAACTTGCTCGGGTGTGGTATCGATATCTCGTTTGGTGAACCAATCTTGTTGGGTTGAATGGTGTGATATCTAGATTGAAATCTGTATGAAAAGAATTGTTCGATAGAGCCAATGGTTGACAGAGACTATGATAGAATACACACATTCGTGTCTGTGCCTGTGCTTGTTACTGTCTGTATCTCCCGCGGTGGTCTAACACTTACAGATAGGAGGGTGCTTCTGCTCAGTGCATACCTGTATGATATTGCCATGAACATCTTTTGATGATCATTGGTCACTGTTCCTGATTGCCAATATTGATCATCACCATCATGTCATTGCATGTTTTCTGTACCATTATGTAAAATAGCAGATTCCTAATATAAGACAAATCTTTAACAGATCGTGAATTTCATGGCTCAGTTGTAAATACACCTGAAATAATATGGTCTATTCAGTATGCTGATGAACATTTTCTAAATTTGTTAAAAAGTTGGTGTTATGAACAAATATACACGATCTGGTTTCACACGATTTGGAAGATAAAAATAAGGTACATTGATTTGAGTTGGTTTAAAGAAAACGTGCTCCGAGTACACGATTACGATCCTTTCTAAAAATTGAATCGATTCACCTCTTAAAATAGACACTGTCTCGTGAGCTAAGACACCTTTCTGGGAGATTGATTTCTTTCCTAGCTGTTCTTGAAATTAAGGAGTTCCTGTGTTCATCCTGAGGACTGACAATGGGATTGGCCGAAATTCCAGGATTATGGTAAATATAAAATGCTCCGCATCTCTCCACAAACTTCGTAAAGAAATTATCATTAAGCTTATCTCAATTCCTGTTAATTTAATAAATATTACGATATTTGAAAATTTTCAAATTATTTTCTAATGGTAGGTCTGAATTTTCGAATTTTACCATCTTTTTGAATCAACTCCTGAATTATTTTTCCTTGTAGCCCAAATTTGGGGTGTAATTAGAGGCCTGAGCCGAATGTGCAAAGCGATGAAAATTAAATACAAAGTTTATATTTGAGGTAAAATATCTACTTTGTATGAAATTTATTAATTATAAGCATACAAGCTGAAAGAAGAAGCTTTCCCTTCAAAATTTCATTTAACAATTCATTTGTGTTTCAGCCCTTTACAAAACATAATGGTGGTGGTAAAAAATGAGCAACAACATCAGTTTTGGCTATTTAAAGAAAAACACTAAACTGTATACCATGTAGTTGTCACATCATCATATAATAGAGCTTTTGAACTCCACTCTTGCCGGTCCCAAGCCCGGATGAAAAAGGAGGAGGGGGAGCAGTAACAAGCTCACTAAAAAACCTGGGTTCAGCTGGCCCGGTTGATAGTACCCTGTAAGGGCTCCTAATCCAGGGATACAGGATGAGCAGCGTTTGTACTCCATGTTAGGAGCGGCTGCACATGGTCTGTTCCTCATGTCAGAGGCCGCCATTTCTTTTGGAGCTAAGTCGGCCTGCCACTGAGTAGTGCTCCCAGTCTTAATGACAAAGGCAGACGCATTCTCTACTTCACTCAGTGTGGAGATAAGAAAGAAGAAGAAGAAGATAGAGCTTTTGTTTTCAAAGTCGGAGGATGTTATGAAATCGAAGCCGCTATTATAATGATGAGGGCTATCGTCCCATAACCATGGTGTACAGCTTTTGTTTAAATTTGTCAAAAGTGGTGCTGGGGCTCAATCTTTATCACTTCCATTACGTATTGTAGTCTGGTGTTAAAAACATGAAAATTATAAAGAAATTAAGAAAAAGGGGCATCTCCTTATCGTGCAACTGAAAGTTTCTGATGGCTTGCGCCATCTATTGGAATAAATATAAACTATTCTCGTTAATTTTTAATTATTCCAGAAATGGCCAAATACCCATTCTTGATTAATCAAGAAAAGCTAACCACGGACGCGTTTCGGGCTGTTGGCCCTCATCAGCGTGGTGCAAGCTGTACCTCAACGACCAAAATATTGGTCTCGCAGGCATCCTGAAAAATCATGAAACGGGTAGTTAAGGCCAGAATTGCGTGAGACCGCGACATAATGATAAAAAATAGTAAAAATGTGATATAATTTGATTTTTTAACATTATATAGAAAGCAGAAAGAACGTGTAAGCGAGTAGAAACCTTTTGTAAAGTACCTCGTTGTAAAGCCAAAGTGTCCATTTGTGATAAATGACCTTTTACAAGAAAGTTTCTAATGGTAAAAAGATTATTTTGGCAAGAAAGATTTTCTTTTGCAGAGAGATGTACTCTCATGAGACAACTCTTTTAAATATCTTAATAGTGATATAGAAGTAAGTGGCTATATTATAACTCTGAGTATATATCTTCTCCTGAACCTTTTAATTAAAGCTCATAGAACGACACTCAGAACCGTAAACCATATTAAATTCAATAGAGCTACCCTCATGGGCAAAGCGTAAGGAATTTTTACGTCGCCGGGGTTTTATTTTTCGAAGGAGACAATTTTGTTCACACTTGGTTATCTCGTGTGTCTTCAATAAAGGTCACTATGTATCTAATATTTGCCAAAGTTATTGTCTGAATACCGAAATATATGCTAAAAGGTACAAATTCTTTATATTTTGTCTACGAGTGAAAAGATGAACTTTCCTTAAAGATATGGATTATATAATTTTCCCATTTTCAAGTTTTTCCTTAACTACCATATTTTAAAGTTTTGGATTTAACTTGGAATGAGATACTTATATAAGTGAATCTGACCTGGTAAACTTGGTGAACCAGTTTAAAAAGGAAAGCAAGAAAGACTTCTAAACCATAGGACAGCCCAGATAATTGGCGATCAAACGCTAATTGTACAAAGCCAGGTATAATCTAAACAATTTAAAATGGTTTATAATTTCCCCCAAAAATATTGTATTTCTTATCACCGTGTATTGATATACAATTGCTATATGTCCATGTGACCAGGAGGGCTATACATTCATGGACACAACTCAAGGAAGTTGAACCTTTTAACGTGTATATCGGGATTCATACAATAACTCTGAAAAATACACTCATGGACAAAACTTAAGGAAGTTGTACCTTTTAACATGTATATCGGTATTCATACAATAACTCTGAAAAATACACTCATGGACAAAACTTAAGGAAGTTGTACCTTTTAACATGTATATCGGGATTCATACAATAACTCTGAAAAATACACTCATGGACAAAACTTAAGGAAGTTGTACCTTTTAACATGTATATCGGGATTCATACAATAACTCTGAAAAATACACTCATAGACAAAACTTAAGGAAGTTGTACCTTTTAACATGTATATCGGGATTCATACAATAACTCTGAAAGATATACTCATGGACAAAACTTAAGGAAGTTGTACCTTTTAACATGTATATCGGGATTCATACAATAACTCTGAAAGATACACTCATGGACAGAACTTAAGGAAGTTGTACATTTTAGCATGTATATCGGGATTCATACAATAACTCTGAAAGATATTTGATACACAGAGACCTTTATTATAGATATACGAGATAAATGTGAACAGAATGGTCTCGGTGCCCCTTAAAAAATAATAGATAACCGGCGACATTAAAGATTTTCTACTTCAATAAATTTGTCCATGAACGTATATGGGCTCTCCATATTGTGGAACATTTACGGCCAAAACATGAATTCTCTCTTCAAACAAAGACCTGGCGTGGCCCCGGAAAGGGAAGGTTTGCCTGTGTTATAAATGGAAAACAAAATAGATTTCCTGCTGGCTCGCCATTGGCCGAGTGAACTTAATTAATTTGGGAACGATTTCTCGGCAACGTTGAGGCAAAAAGAACCTTTTCTTCTTCGATAAGACTTCACGTGAAAAGATGGACGATTCAATTCCGTCATGTTCTTTATTGCCTCTTATACCATTGTACTGATGCCTCTTTAATTGTCATGTTTTGGGAAAACTACCTTTGTGGGATCTCTACGCAGTGAGATTGTGACGCTTTAGATTTGTTGAATAGTACTGTCATCTCTAACTTTTGGGGATTCTTATACGTTTTGTAATAAAATAAATTAGGGATTTCTTCATTTTGGAATATAAATGTCGTCTTTTAGGAAAACTACCTTTGTGGAATCTCTACGCAGTGGGATTGTTACGTTTTGGAATTGAATAGTACCGTATTGTCATCTTTAACTTTTATGTATTTTTACGTTTTGTAATCTAATAGTTTAGAGATTTCTTCATTTTGGAATATAATAGTTTGGGTGTTCGCTAGTGAGAGAGATATTTCTACGCTTGGTATTGATATCTTTAAGTTTTTATATATTCACACTACAGGATATCTACGAGGTCGATTTTTAGGGAGAGAAAAAAGAAACATCGTGATAAAATAGTGTAATTTCTCATGTATGTATGACATAGTAATACCTTGTGCCTAATTTATACATAACTGGCGTTTTGTAAATATTTTGTGAAAGGGCATTGCTGGGTACAAATATTTATAAGTTCTGAAAATAGACAATTTGACAATTAAAATAATTTTATTGACATCATGTCAATACATGCAAAGTGCACAGTCTGCACTATAAAAAAAAAAGATAATATGGATTATATACACAATGTACAATGAATATGGAGCCTCTGCCAGCGCTGCAGAGTTTGGTGGAGATTCACCAGCGGGTCTCCAGCGACACCACGTATTTCGTGATCTACGAAGAATACGTTGATCGCGTACTTCGCCGCTGAGGAGATGGTGATGGCGTGGTCTTCGAGACCAACTGGAAAGATCTTCTGAAAATAGAGCAATCCATACTTAAATCATTAGATAGTAAAAATATATATATTGGATTGAATAATTTTTTATTCAATCCAATATATGCCTTTTTACTATCTAATATTTATAAGTATTTAAACTGTATATTTTAAAAGAACCTATGCTTTTTTATTTCATAATAAAAGCAAAAATATACGTCATTTATCTATTTTACCGACCTAGCTTGTAGAATAGGTCAATAAATGACTTAGTATTTTACGTTTATTTTGACGGGAAGTGACCTTTCATATATTCATCAGTCATCTAATAAAATTTGCATCTAGACTTACTGTATATCCACCTTATACGTACTTTATTTGTTGTAATTTGTACTTTATACGCTACATACTTCAAAAACGAAGAAATTATAATAAATATTATAAAAATAGTTGAATCCTTTTGCAATAAGTTTATAAACAGTATATATATTATAAAAACAAATGAGATTTGATTTTCTGCTTGAATTTAGAATTGTTGAGGATTATGGTAATGTGTAATTATTCGCTGGTTCTTTTTTTTAGGACTAAATGGTATTGGTGATGCAGTCGTGGCTAAAATCTTGAAAGTATAATAACAAAAATGGCTTTGATCAGAGATTGTTTTATTTGAGCTAAAGTAATATATAATAACATAATTTGATTAAAGTACTGCCTGGCTTAAGGCGTAGGAATAAAAAAATGAAAAGCTTATTTACATAATGTACAAATGTTTTGAGCCGACCAACGGGGAACAACAACAATGAATATTTATAGAGAAAGCGTGACCTCTGGCGGTCGATTTAACAGAGTATTTGAATCGAAGAAATATAAGTTTAAATAAAATAATAGTTTAATATAATTCTAAAGAAAATATTTTAATATAACATATATATAGATCCATTTAACTGTATAACTTTATATATATATATACTTTATACTATATTCTTATTCAAGTACTTTATACTGCCACTCTGTATTCTAAATACGGAAGTTGTCAAATGTACTAAACCCAACATTAAGAAGAATATACTGGGGTCAATATAGATAAAAGTAAATTTACGGAAGAAAGAAGAAAGATAAAAAAACTCCAATATAGCAGCAGAAAGAGGAAACGATATAAAATTACAAATTGAAAAATGATCTTCCAGAAATTCCACTCCACTTCTTGCCTTGGAGGTTTTGGGAACTTGAAACGCTGGGAAAAGTATCGAATTAAACAGTTTTAGATCTTTTTGTCCAAATATCGTTATATATAGTAACGTATTTTTATGTGTTTAATTGAGTTAGTATGTTTGATGTTGGTTCAAGCTGGTAACTTAAAACTTAAATTTTGTTATAAATAAGTAACGTATTTTTATGTGTTTAATTGAGTTAGTATGTTTGATGTTGGTTCAAGCTGGTTTCTCAAAACTTAAATATTGTTATATATAAGTAACGAAATTTTATGTGTTTAATTGAGTTAGTATGTTTGATGTTGGTTCAAGCTGGTATCTCAAAACTTAAATATTGTTATATATAAGTAACGTATTTTATGTCGTAAAGATAGAAGCTGCCTGGCCGGCCATATTTATATGGCCATATTTATATGAAAAATAGACACTTCGGCCAGTTAGAGTTTTTTTATTTTCCCAACGTTTCGACAAAAATCTTTTGTCTTCGTCAGGAGAAGTAAATAAAAATAAAGCATTTGGAAAGGCGTTAAAAGGCCTTGCCAAATGCTTTATTTTTATTTACTTCTCCTGACGAAGACAAAGATATTTGTATTTTTATGTAATTGTATATAGTTGCGGAACTACTGGTTTCCTGTGCTGCTCTTTTCCTGTTATTGCACCTTGTACGGAGAATATTATAAGACTAATGTCTTAATAAAGGCTCTGTGTGTGTATTTTTATGTATTAAAAATGAGTTTGTATGTTTGATGTTTGTTCAATCTGGAATCTCAAAATTTAAAAAAAGTTTGAGTAAATACCTATATAAAAATTCGAAACTTTTATAGACGCGTATGATTCTTTTTAAAAATTAAACAATATTAACTGCCCTTACTGCAATGGAAAAATTAATTGTTCCATTGAAATAAGGGGGCAGTAGATATTGTTTTTTAAATTTTTAAAATGAATCATACGCGTCTATAAAAGTTTCGAATTTTCCTAACAGATGGCGCGCTAATGCATCATAATATAAATACCTATATAAGATGGTACGGAAGAACATTCAATTTATGAAAATAGTACAAATTAGAAATTGTACTGAGATAAGGTGAAAAAATTAAGAAAAAAAAAAGGCATTTGAACTGGCAAATTTGAACATGTTATAAATGGGTAATGTCAAGAAGCTCCATCCAGATGGAACACCTGTCAATCATCCCTGGACCACGGGGAATATTACAGGTGTGAGGGGTTCTCGGAAGCTGATCTGTAAATAAGGAAAACGGGACGGTGGCTGACGCCGGTCATTAGGATTATCTTTAACTTGGGGTAAGTTGTGCTTTCTCTCTCTCCCTATAAATACCCCTTATAATAAATTAATTATTCCCAAATTTGCCCTTGCTTTATTTATCTCCGCGACAATATTAATATGAATGCATTATCGCGTCATCTGTTATGAGAAATTTTAAATATTTTGCGTATGATTCTTTTCAAATTAAATCAATTTACTACTGCATTTACTTCAATGATAATATAATGGGAAGGCCTGGCTCATCAGTAGTAAACCCTCCAAGAAGTTTTGCTGTATAATCTATCATTGATATATGGATATATCAGGGATATTTTAATTCTCGAATGTGTATCAGAGGTTCAAGTTTCCCTATTGATAAGGTATGGAGATCTACTCACCTTTTACCTTTATTCTAATCAATATATCATCGATGTTTCCCAAGAAAGCGATCGACCGATCTTGTCCAGTTTGTCACATGTCCAGGTACCTCAATACTGCTGATGACCACTGTCTGGGACAACTACACTGACCTAAATTTATTGTAAATACTTTGTAATTTTGAAAACCATTATAAAATATCTTTTTGTGTGATTATATATAAGATCTATAATAATATAATGGTGAAATTGTTGATTGTGCATATATATTGCCAGACACTTATTTCCTTTGTACACTGTCTCTTTTCTCGTTTTTTCTCTCTTTCTCCTTTTAAATATCATATGACTATTCTCTTTACGACCTAAAATTATTATAAATATGTATAGACAAATGTAAAGGCATACATGTATGACAGCGCAAGTGTCCCTAGGTAGACATAGCGCTTTGAATTGAAATAAATAAATAATTGGTAAAATTTCGAGGATCATTTATTGGTTGTAAGTTGAGACAGTAAAAACACAACCACATCAACCTATGATTTATTTAACTCCCGACGTTTCAGTAACTTGGTGTTACTCTCTTCAGGGAAATGTTTTTACTTATAAGTATAAATAGGATTCAAAGTAACCATTACCCTGAGGAGAGTGAAAGCAAGTTACTAAAATGTCAGGAGTTAAATTAACCATTGGTTGATGTGGTTGTGTTTTTCTGAATTAACTTCCAATCCACAAATGATGTTTGGAAATATTTTGGAATATTGATTGAAGGATCTGAATAGACGGGTAAAATGATCTGTTGTTAATATTTATTGAGAATAATAACATAGAAATTATTTTAACATTTCTTTTTAATATTCTATATACAGTTACGAGCGTCATGCGTCATGTCTTCATCTCTGTCACCGTTTTCTTTTTTTTTTTTGGAATGGCGCTCTCCTATTGGTCCGCTACGATGGCGCCGCCACTACGCGAGACACTTTGTTTTTGACTTTGCTCCCCCCCCCCCAATCGCTTTTTGGTTTTTGTAACTATTGTGTTGGAGCGGGTCGCTCCTTAAATAAATGCATATATTAGTTAATAACTAAATGGAATCCTCTCTTTCTTTTTCCCAGTAAGAGACGCCTACGGAAGCCAACAGTACATAGACAGATAAAGCACATAGGCTATAGTTATTAACTAACATATGCATTTATATAAGGCGCCAATTTAAACTTGTAACAAATAGTATTTGAATAAAAACATTCAATCGGGTAAAACACGGGCGTTAATGATCCAACAGGTCCACATGTCTAAATTAAAACACGGGCGTTGCCCGGGTCATTCGCTAGTACAATATAAAAACAAGGAGATTTGTAGATAAACTGATACAACGCTACTTCATGTAAAAAAAACGGATTCCTCTAAACGCACCCTTTGCACAGTTACCTCTATTTATACGAGGTGTGTTCAAATATTATCGCGACTTTTGAATTTTCGCGGCTTACGTATATTCGAATTTCGATCTTTTTGTGGCTTTATGTTGGTACTCATGTCTCCCACTTATGCCGACAAGCTCGGCCATTTTGAATGTTCACTTAATTGTTGACAGCTGCTTTGCTTGCAGGTGTTTTGGATCGTCTTCGATTTTTACCTATTAAAAAAATGGATCAAAGAACCTGTATCAAATTTTGTGTGAAAAACGGAATTAAGTGCGCGGATGCATTCCAAATGTTGACTGTGGCATACGGAGAAGCTACCTTGGACCGAAGCAACGTTTATCGGTGGTACAAAATGTTCTCAGAAGGCCGAGAAGATGTGAACGACGAAGAGCGTGCCGGACGCCCGAGCACTTCAACAACAGACGAAAAAATTAATGAAGTGGAGAAAATGATATTGGCCAATCGTCGAATCACCGTTAGAGAAGTTGCTGAGGACCTAAACATATCGATTGGCTCGTGCCATTCGATTTTTTATCAACGATTTGGGCATGAGACGGGTCGCCGCGAAATTCGTACCAAAATTGCTCAATTGCGACCAAAAACAGCATCGCATGAACATTTCTAATGAGATGTTGGACTCTGTCCGCGACGACCCAAATTTGCTCCAGAGGGTCATAATTGGTGACGAAGCGTGGGTTTATGGTTATGACGTGGAAACCAAAGCTCAATCATCTCAATGGAAGCTGCCGCACGAACCAAGACCGAAAAAAGCGCGCCAAGTTCGGTCGAATGTGAAAGTTTTGCTGACAGTTTTCTTCGATTTCAGGGGCGTGGTGCATCATGAGTTCTTGCGACAGGGTAGAACGGCCAATAAAAAATATTACCTGCAAGTTATGCGCAATTTGCGCGAAGCAATCCGCCAGAAACGCCCGGATTTGTGGAAGAACAAAAATTGGCTTTTGCACCACGATAACGCCCCTGCTCACACATCGTTGCTTGTGCGCGACTTTTTGGCCGAAAACAACACACTAATGATGCCGCAGCCACCGTATTCCCCAGATCTGGCCCCCCTGTGACTTTTTCTTGTTCCCTAAACTGAAGAGGCCCATGAAAGGACGACGTTACGCTACGCTTGACGAGATAAAGACGGCATCGAAGGAGGAGCTGAAAAAGATTTTTTAAAAATGATTTTTGAAGTGCTTAGAAGATTGGAAAAACCGTTGGCACAAGTATATAATATCTCATGGGGATTACTTTGAAGGGGTCAAAATAGGTATTCATGAATAAATGAATAATTTTTGAAAAAACACAAAAGACGCGATACCTTTTGAACACACCTCGTTTACTCCAAATCAAAGTCTAAAAAATGTTTTATGCTCTCGCTCTGAATCATCTTAACTCTTTGTTTACTTCTCGTAAGTTTCATATCCACTTCTTTGCTGCATTCGTGTACTGCTGGCAAACATTAGTCTCTTTCTTCGTTTGTTTTGATTTGATAAAGCTGAAGTTATTAGAATAAATTTCAACGCTTTGCCAAATGTTTTAATTTTTGTTAGTTCCTGAGGATGACAAAATATTATTGCCAATAAGCCGTCGAGATAATAAAAAGATTTACTGGCCGAAGTATCTTCAATTAGAAGAACTATTAATGCCGGCCAGTCAGCCTCTATCTTTACGAAAATCTGAAGATATTAGTCTATATACACTAATAGACAAAACTTTAGGTATTTGTATTTTTTTGCATGTATATCGGGAATCATACAATAACTCTGAAAGATACACTCATGGACAAAACTTCAGGAAGTTATACCTTTTTGCATGTATATCGGGATTCGGACAATAATGCCTGGCCGGCAATAAAATATAAAATAATATTTATACTGACCGAAGTATCTTTAATTTTGAATACTATATATCAGTAGTTAATTAGTTGTATTTTGTAAAAATGGAAAATACTAGCCTTTTTCTCAACTGCTTATTTTTCATCCTGTTGTGGGTATATCAGTTGTAAAGAATCAAATCAATTGAAATCTGTTCTGTTAAGATTCCTAGTAATAACTCTGCGATATACATCTCTTAGAATTATATTCCAAGTGTCCTTCCTATGGCCTTGTTTGAATATATTCAGCCTAAATTGGCACCAGTCCACACGACAGTTTTTATGGCTTTGTCTGCCACTGAATCTCGCCCATTTGGTGAGTTGGATGTATCTATGTGTTTCTAGGGTACTTGATGGACGAGTGGTAAAACCGTCGGTTTCCGATACCAAAGACCTGGGTTCGAATCCCGTATTGTATACTTTTTTTGTGTGTTATACATGTTATATTAAAATATTTTTTTTTTATAATTATATTTCATAGATTCAAATACTCTGTTAAATCGACCTCCAAAGGTCACGCTTCCCCTATAAAAACTCATTGTTGTTGTTTCGCGATGGCCGGCTCAAACCTTTTGTACATTATGTAAATAAGTTTTTCTTTTTTTTTTATCCTCACGCCTTAAGCCAGGCAGTACTTTTATCAAATTATGTGTTTATATATATTCCTTTACCTCAATTAAAGTAATTAATAATCAAAACTATTATTATTATTTCAAGATTTTGACCACGACTGCATTACCATAGCCTAATCCACAAGATAACCAAAATCAAACAACAGCTAATAATTCTATAAAAATAATCAAAATTAGCAGAAAATCTCATTTTTATATAGAATATGCATATATATTGCCACGTAGAAAATTAGGAAAGACAAACTTCAGGATGACACAACTCTCTTTCTCTCTTGAGGTAACCTGGGTTCCTGGAGCCACGTACTAAAGTTGCCAACTATCTGGCATGATGACACAGCAAAGACAAGAACAAGCAAGATAAGCAATGAGGATGTTTACAGAATAGAAATATATAAACATAAAAATGTTAATATCGATTGAAAAACCCTGTACGATTAATAAATTAATAAAATAAAGCATCAAGGGCTGCGTATCTTTGCTAAATACTTTGCTACAATATAATTATCTTTTTAAAATAGTGAAGACTGTGCAACTTTGCATCTATTGACAAGATATCAATAAAATTATTTTAATTGTCATTTGTTTATGTGCTAATGAGAATAATATAATTGATAAGTTGAATACCGTATTTTGGTAAAATATAATATGAATATTTCCTACTTCACCTGACAACTTCGGTATTTTTAAAGCTCGACGAAATTTTCTCAAATAGAGTTATGTTTCTTTATAATCATCAAATTCTTATTGTACCTTTCGATTAAACCGTTTTTGTAAAATTCAGTGAAAGATAATAAATATCATATTTGTAGATATCATCTTTCGATTACTATAACTATGTTGTAATATTATAAACTCAAAAGAAGCTTCTTCATGTTCTATTTAGGAAGCTCCTTTTGAGTTTATAATCTTACAACAAAAACCATGTTTATTTTAATCTATTTAATCTCTTTATATCAACAACAACAAAAGCCTTTATTGAGGACCTCTCGTCCTATAAAGGATTCGCCAGTTTACAGAGTAATTGAAGAGAAGAGAGCTAAGAATACAGAGAGAAACCTATAAGTAGTAGGTATAGTATAGTATTTTCTACACTGTGACTATATACAACAGCAGCAGCAAGCCTTTTATTGGAACCAAAGTCCCATACAGGATTCGTCATTCTAATCCTGACAAAGATTATTTACATATAATTATTTACATCAATTAGATTATGTATATAGCTTCCCCTTCTCTTCAGCCGTCTTCCAAAATTTGAACAACGCACAAGCTCCAGCTCTGTTTCTCACCACCTCATTCAACAGGAGCTCCAAAGAGAGTCGCTCAAGGCCTATTTCACTGAGGAGCACTTCTCGTTCGTCTTTCAGCCTCATACATGAGAGTATATGGTGATGTAGCCCCGGCTCCATTCTTGTCCCGCAAATCTCGCATGTCCATCCGTCTGTTTTGAAAATTCTGGGGCGATCATCAAGAGCACCGAGAGGATTCTCAGTCCGGCAATACACCTTTAATATCTTTATATCCTTATTTGAAATTCAAATTTTAGCGTTATCTATCTGTAAAAGCGTTATATTGTGACCATTATTAGCGCAGTAATTATTTTTCCTATTTTTGTTAGTGAAATTATACGCTATATAAATATTTCATCTGTCTGGTAGATCAAATTGGCGAGACCGCTGGGAAAGTTCAACACTAATTAGTAAAGCTCACTAAATTATATATCGCCACGTGGAAAATTAGGAAAGACAAACTTCAGGATGACACATAAATTTATTTAAGAAAAGAAAAAACTATGAAGGATGAACAAAGATAAGGAATGAGGGAAGTTTACAGAGTAGTAAAATATAAACATAAAATATGATACCCTGTTAATACTAGTGTAAAATAATAAATGCTTGTAAAATATTAAATACTTCTCTACAATATTTTCATCCTTTTCATATAAAATGAAAGGATTTAAAAGCACGAATGTTTCTTTTATACATAATACAAACTTCTACTGCCCTTACTGCGATGAAAAAAATATATTAGGAGGGCTTGGCTAATCAGTGGTGAACCCTCCCAGCGGTTTCGCCAATTTAATCGACCAGACCGCTTCTCAGAGCTCTAATACTGTATTGGACGATTCTGCTTAAATTGGCGAAACCGCTGGGAGGGTTCACCACTGATTAGCCAAGCCCTCCTAATATATTTTTTCATCGCAGTAAGGGCAGTAGAAGTTTGTATTATGTATAAAAGAAACATTCGTGCTTTTAAATCCTTCCATTTTATATGTATAGATGGCGCGTTATTGCTTTTTGTTGATTTTCATCCTTTTGTTTACGGGTTGTGAAATTTTACTCTTTAAAAATAAAACAACACTAATTATTGTTAATAATAATGATTTTATTGCATACACACAAACATCATTCTCAAGATACCCAATATGATCTTCAAATAGTCATCAAATCGATGAAAATTGGTGAAATTTCGAACACATTTTTGATACATAGATAATTAACAAATATTTTGGCAAACCTTTCTTATACTGAATTGAATAAATGTTCTGATAGAGAGAACATGTCTTATCAGTTGTGAATCCTCTCAGTTATTCGGTTTGTTTTATATGTTGTTTGGATTATTATATATATATATTATATATCTAAAAACTAAAACATTTCTATATTTTAAAAATATATATTTTATTTTATTCATTGATAATTCCACTTTTGGTTATCATCGTTTTTAGAATGACTTTCAGTTTTGTTGTAAATATGCCTATTTAACATATCTATCTTTTTGAATCACTAATATAGGATTAACTTTATAAATTCTATATAATGTGAAAATAACTAATGTGTAATATATACTCAAGTAATTGAAAATAAAAGCTACTTGATGGTAAATGATTATCTTTTTCTTATCACGACTGCACCTTCAACCCTTTATCTTATCGACCCTTTGTCTTATCAACCTTTTATCTAACAACAAACAAATTATTCATAACATATGTACAGTAGAACCTTCCTTTAGCGAACACCCCGCTAGCGGACACCTCTCTACAAAAGACAGTTTTCATTTGCAAAATTATCATTTTTACTATTTAGTAACTCTCCGGTAAGAGAACACCTCTCCCTAAAGGACACTTTGGCTCTACAATTAGGTGTTCTTTACAGGGAGGTTATACTGTACTATATATTTGCAAAGACATGGATTTTATTTTTACAAATACACTAGCAGTATCACCAATATTCTTCCCAACAAATACTGTTTTAACGCATGTTAAACAAAGGATATGTAGGCTACAAGGTAATAAGACCAAATTAATAAATAGTGACATGGCTGTAATTAGGTGTTGTCCTTTACAGGGAGGTTCTGCTGTATATATGTATATAATTCAGACACACACCTATATATTCAATTACCCATACCAAGCGCCGATCAATTATAAACAAGTTTATCTAAAAAGGGGAAAATCTTTAATATATTCAAACGCATATTAAAATATTTATCTGCCTCACAAGTGACAGAGAAACTTCAAAAATATGTAAATATTTATTAATTTATTTTTTTAATTTGAAAAACCTTAGGTATAAATATGCTTAATATACACAACTCCAAAAATATTAAATTCATAAAACATCATAAAAAATATATAAATATTTATATATTATGATTTTAAAAGTTTTTGATTTATCTTTTATTTTTGATTGAAGAGTATCTGGTCAGTTGTTTATTTTTGTTTTGGAACACGTACATGACGTGTAAAAGCCAATTTTTAAACTCTTTTCCTTTCCTAAATCTTGCTGTTGAATATTCTTAATATAATGTGTAGAATAATCTTAATATTTATTCACTAAGATTGTTTACCTCAAAATAATAATATAAACTTCTTTATACTCATTTTGTTTCTCTTATTATTCTGAATATATATATTTTTATATATATTTATTTTTCTATTATCTTTTCACCCACACATATATATATTTTTCAAAAAACCTATATATAAAACACATATATATATGTCGAATCCTGTCGTTGTGGAATCCTATAGACTCAATCTATGGTCTGAGATCCTGTCAACTCTCGCTATACTGTGTTGACCGAGAGGAACAGTCAGGGCGTGGAGAGTTTTCCAGTACCTCTCTGCACCTTGGAAGACCTTTAACAGTTCTCACAGGCAGTCGTGGTCGAGACAGAGTGGAAAGCTTGGGAATGTCCATACACAAAAAGCGAAGAGACACAGTTGTACTAGGAAAGTTCCGTGAACAGATAAAATTCGAGCTAGGAGCAAGATGGAGATTTGAGAAAATTTCTTACTGGTCTACATGGTCGATGAGGTGGACCTTGGACACAACCGACGAGGGCCCCCGCTGATGGTGATTTAACTGTTTATTTTTGGCCCTGTTGGAGACTTATATATCGTTGCCGAGAGGAAGTATTGGATTCCAGCGGATGCTATAAGGGCGTGGATCGGAAGATATCATTGTACTCTGGCAACGCACTAACATCTCCTAGGCCTCGTTGGACTTCTATCTCAATCTCTTGCTTTAGCTCAACTCTTAATCTATTACAGAGTTTTATTTATTTATCCTCAGTTTGTACAATGTACATTACATATGATGATGTAATAACACATGCCAATCATGTGTATAATTATTTACTGAAGTGTTTCTATTATAGAACATTATAATCTTGTTATAAGTTATATACAATACAAGGTTGTTGGTTTAAATCACCATATATATACACAAATTCCCATATACAGCTACGGGGAACCTTTTAATCTATATGTACTGTATCCCTCTATACATTATATTTGATTTATCTATTCTGAAAACATAATTTGTGCTCTATATATTCGTTGATGTGTCTTTTTATTTATCTCAAGTTCGAACAGTGCAGGCCATGATAGCCATGGTGTGTAGTTAGAGACTGTTTTCACTATAAATACAACACATATCTACACACGTAGAACGTAGTTATACTTTGAACTTACAATTGTGCTATAGCCCACTCATTGGTGGGGTTGGACTTTTGTAAGAATCGGGAATCCTTGGAGAAATTTTTATTCCGAAGAAAACGCGGGATTCAATCCCTTATCGTGACTGTTAAAAAATGACACTTTATATCATTCGTCCAAAGATCCCACTAGACGAATAAATATAATCAAGTTTCGGTGATCTTTTCGTTATCTATTTAAAATTAGGAGACTATTTATAGTATCAATACAAAGAAATATTGATAGTGAAAATTGTTTTTAGCTATGAAAAAATGTAAAGTTTACAGAAAAAATCTACAGATTCCCTAATCATATTGGAAAGGGGATTAAAAAATATGTGAGAATATTTATGCCATCTTGTATTGATTGGTATTCATTCTTAAATACAAAGGTGCTGGCTGTTAATGAACTTGCTCAAATGAATGTTGCTAGACTTCGAGGTAATTTATAGGGAGACCTTCGATAGCATCAGTGGTTAATATGAAGATTCATTTAAGTGAAAAATTTCTAAAAGTCTTCAATGCATTTTATATATGGAAGATTATAGAATATTTTAAAATATATATTTCAATGTGTGAGTCAGGAGTAGTTTTCGATAGACTACATATCTGTGACAGATTCGACACAGTTCCAAGATCGTTATTAATTAGTAGAGAATAAAATAAATTGATTATAGTTCAATTTAGAGTTAATTTGAATTATAATATGATGCACTAGCGCGCCATCTGTTATCAAAATTCGAAACTATTTTAAAGGCGTAATATTATTTTTGAAAATAAACAATTTCTACTGCCCTTACTGCAATGGAAAAAATAATGGGAGGGCCTGGCTCATCAGTGGTGAACCCTCTCAGCGGTTTCGCCAGTTTAATCTACCATACCGCTGTTATATTGCATTTTTGGAACTTCCTTTTATAGTGATACTGTTGGTAGACTCTTGGAATGGGTATTTTAGAAGAACTATGGACATAAGCTTTGAGGACAGCAGAATTGCATACAATTATAAATATATTATAATTATATTTTAATTATATTCTCTTTCATATTTTTTTCTTTTAACTTTATTCATCTGAGTTTCTACACAACCCAGTAGTATCTGCCTATACACGTCACCATTTGTCTATACCATTTTGTCAATTGAAGTTATTTGAAACACTTACGTCAAAGTTTTTTTTTATGTGTTAATATATTTTATTAGATTCTTTTGGGTCTTACCATATCTCAACCTTAGTTAGAATAAATGAAGTATGTATATGATCATTTTAAACGTAGATATTTGTATTCCATGTCATATTATAATGCTCTGAGAGATTGATCGCGTTTATAAATACTTAAAACTTCAAGATACTAGTCATTTATCCGTAGCCAAAGCCTCTGGATATGTTTATGAGCTTCTGCAAGAAATTAAGATATTGGCGTCAATACCATATACTGGCGAAACAAATCTTGGTTAGGTTTAGGTCAATCACTATCCTTTTTCTTATATTAATCGCGAATTCTTATTTAAATTCACCTTGGAAAAAATAGAATGTAATTGTTGTATTAATTTTGATGCACCCTACATTTATTAAAATATTCTATGATATTTAATATACACACACAACACACAAAAGCCTTTATTAAGATACACTGGTCTTATAGAGGATTCTCCCCGAGATTACAAGAGAGATAGGCCTGTGAAAGTGGGGAATATACAGAAGAAGAAAAAGAAAGATTACGTAAGTATGATATATACATACACACACATATACAACATAACAACAAAAGCTCCCATTAAGACCCAAAGTATGATATTTAATATATATTTAAAACAGATTATTTACTATGGTATCATTTCTTTTATAATATTGTTATTGTACATATCTTGATTGTTTATTGAGAAGAGAGAGAGGACCTACTCGAAGATTCAGGATCACGAACTACGAGAAGACAACAAATAAACACAATAACTTTAAAAGATAATTTTATTTTATTTGTTTTAAGTATGAAAACCCGCTCGGGAAACGTGTAAAACACAAAGAAGGAGGAACCCAAGATCAATGACCCTGCAAAGCTGAAACTTGGTGCAGAAATATAAAACATGAAAAGAGTCGTTCCAGCCTGCTAAAACTATATTTAACAAAATATTTTCTTATTTTCACATATGATTATTTATCTACTCTCTTCATAATCAACAGCAAATATATAACAATATATTTTGGCCAAAAAAAAAACTGGATAAATCATTTCATAAGCTAGAACCTTTTTTTATGAATATTTGAGCCAATAAGACACTTTTCCCGTTGGATATCATATAATCATACAATCCTGTACAGTGATGTCATAGTACAAACCCATAGTAATCATATTACCTTTCTAAGAGCTTTCAAGAAGCTGTGACTGTGGAAAATTGACCAATTGTTTGATATACTCTTAAGAGAAAGAATGTTTATCAATTTGATGCATTAAAAAAAATGAAAGGCGCTTTTATAAAATGTAAAAAATTCAAAATATTGTGTCTAGCGCTCTTTATGTTTTGTTTATTGTGATGATCTGTAATAATTAATTTCATATATAGCAGATTTGCTTCTATTCAATCACTGTTATTAAAAACATCGAGTCAAAAATTTCCCGTTGTTGTGTGACATATATTCATAAACAAAATTCAAGAAAGTTGTATATTTTTATGTCGCCGGTTATCTGTTTTTTTTTTCGAAGGAGTCAGAGTCAATTTAAAGTTCACACATTGTTATCTTATTAGTCGTCATTAAAGGTCACTGTAATATCTTTCAGAGTTATTGTTGGAATCCTGATATACATGCTAAAAGGTACAACTTCCTTAAGTTTTGTCCATAAATGTATAGCCCTCCTAGTTATAAGGATATATAGCGATTGTAAAGGAATACACAGCAATAGGGAATACAATTTTGATGCAATGATAAACCATTTTAGATTGAGGCAGGTAATATTTGGATTTGCATACAATTTATAAATACAACTTTCTTAGGTTTTGTCCAAGAATGTATAGTTTTCCTGATCATATGGATATATGGCAATTGAGAAATAATACACAGAGAATACAATTTCGATGCAATGATAAACCATTTTAGATTGAGGCAGGTAATATTTGGATTTGCATACAATTTATAAATACAACTTTCTTAGGTTTTGTCCAAGAATGTATAGTTTTCCTGATCATATGAATATATGGCAATTGAGAAATAATGCACAGAAATAGGGAATACAATTTTGAGGCAATGATAAACCATTTTAAATTGAGTATGGTAATATCTGGATTTGCACACAATTTATTGTATAAAAAAACAACTTTCTTAGATTCTGTCTATTAGTGTAAAGAAAGAGGTTCTATTAGAAGCTTGAGTATTGTCGCCATTCTGTTCTCTCCAGCCTTCAGCTTCCCCAGTCGAGGTCGCCATTCCCGTGTCGTTGACCGCGGTTTGCGGCCTCCTCGCGTGAATCTCGCGTGGATCGATGAAGCTCACGTGATTTCCTGGTGCCGCGCCCGTGTCAACGTCCTTTGGAGGACAAAACCCACATCTACATACTTCACTTGGAAAAATCACCACGGATTCACACAAATAAAAACCTGCTTTTCACCTAAACACATTTCAGATTTGAATCAACATTTCAATAATAGAAGAAAATATTGTTCGAAAAAATTTCACCAACATATTCAATTTGAAGAAATGTTTAAAGATAATGAGAAGTTTGCGTGCTGAAGTTATTCTAATAATTTTAATAACTTTATTTAAACACTGAGACTCTCTAGAAACACCGAGGGTATTATAGACACGATTATTCCTGAAAAGAGATTCAACAACATCATTGAGGAAATGAGATTGTGCACCTTTTATTAATATAAACTTGTTGGTATACAAGTGATTACATCCATATAGAGCTGGTGAATAAACACGAAATTTGAATGAATCTACAGCCTATCATATACACTAAATTATTAATAAATTGATTTAATTTAAATACACAACAAAAGGCTTTTATTAGGGCCCATTGCCCTGTATGGATTCGCCATACAACAACAAAACAATACAGCATTTTTTCTCCCTTTCCCCATGTGCACGTAAGCCTTTGTTCGAAAAGAGATTTATTTAGGCATCTGTTCTAAAACTTTCCTCACTACCTCTTTTGCGTATGAATCTATTTACAATTGAGCTGTAGAAATTATAGAGTTCTATTGCTATATTTTTCTTTTCTGAAATAGTTCTCAGCGTCTGCAGTGGGTTGCTAAATCTCCAGAATTTAATTTAAATATAATAATTGTAAATTCATTTTTCAATCCAATATAGATATATTCAACAGAGCCCCAAAAATTTCATTTGAGCCAAAATATATATTTTTTTCACAACTCATTCTGGATATTACATTTCCACTTTTATAGCTATAAGCACAATTTCATATTTAAATTTCAAAATTCATATACTTATTTAAGGTAAAGGATTGTCACTATTAGAATTGAAGATGTATTAATGTATTTTGATGAAAACAAATATTTCGGCATGTTTTCCATGCTTTTTTTCTAGGTAAAAATTGATCTATTCTCCAAGTATTTCTATTAACTCTTATATTCATGCATATAATAATCCAACGAGAATAATAAAAAGAAATTAAAACATTTTAACATAGTTAATAGATGTAGTATTCTATTATCAGAAAGAGAGAGAGAAAATGTTAATTGGAGAAATTAAAAACTTCCAATTTGGGCAGCTAGATGTGTTTTTCTGGTCTGCGCACATTGAAAATGAACGCTTTAATTTAAACTCCCAGAGCTTGGTGTGTTTAATTTTCAATTTAATATTTTCCCTTTTCTCCATCTAACCCATTCCTTCTCCTTACATGTATGTCTTTATATAGGGTTCTTTTTTCCATTTTAAAGGAGGTTCAACTTCATATGATTTCAACGCTTTATGCCTCTATTATATAATATTGGGAAGTGCAATTCATCAATAGTATTTCCTTTTAATTTTATGATATATAACATTTTGGGAAGTATATATATATACACTACCTCTCTCTAAATAGTATAATTCTTTAATTTTCTAGTATATAGCATTTTGGAAGGTGCATTACTTATAATATTTCAATTTTCATATATAATTTGGGAAGTGAAATACCTCAATAGTATATAACCCTTCAATATTTTCTAATATAAAATATATTTTAGGAAGTGCATTACCTATATAGTATAATCCTTTAATTTTCTAGTATGCTACATTATGGGAAGTACATTACCTCAATAGTATAATTATTCAATTTTCTAATATATAAAAATTTGGAAGGTGCATTATCTAAATAGTATAATTCTTCAATTTTCTAATATATAATAATTTGGGAAGTACAATTCTTTCAATAGTATACCTTTAATTTTATAATATATAACACATAGGAAAGTGAAATACCTCAATAGCATAATCCTTCAATTTGCTAGTATATCAAATTCTGGGAAGTTCAATAACTCAATAGTATAATTCTTTAGTGTTCTAGTATATAAAAAATAGGCAATGCAATACCTCGATATCACAAGTCCTTTAATTTTCTAGTATATAGCATTTTTTGGGAAGTGCAATACCTCAATAGTATAATCCTTTAATTTTCTAGCATATCAAATTTTGGGAATAACATTACCTCAATAGCACAATCCTTTAATTTATTAGTATAAAGCATTATGGGAAGTGCAATTTCTCAATAGTATACCTTTAATTTTCTAGTATATAGCATTTTCTGAGAAGTGAAATACCTAAATTATAATCCTTTAATTTTCTAGTATATAACATTTTGGGAGGTGCAATTCCTCAATAGTATAATCCTTTAATTTTCTAATATATAGCATTTTAGAGAGTGCAATACCTCAATAATATAATCCTTTAATTTTCTAATTTATAGCATTTTAGGCAGTGCAATACCTCAATAGTATAATCCTTTAATTTTCTAATATATAGCATTTTAGGCAGTGCAATACCTCAATAATATAATCCTTTAATTTTCTAATTTATAGCATTTTAGGCAGTGCAATACCTCAATAATATAATCCTTTAATTTTCTAATTTATAGCATTTTAGGCAGTGCAATACCTCAATAATATAATCCTTTAATTTTCTAATTTATAGCATTTTAGGCAGTGCAATACCTCAATAATATAATCCTTTAATTTTCTAATATATAGCATTTTAGGCAGTGCAATACCTCAATAGTATAATCCTTTATCGGAGTGGCCAGGAATGGATTATTTCTATATTTATTTTAATCATTATGGGTTGCACGTTATCAACTCAGAAACTGTTGGGAGTTACGAATGGATTTTTTCAGCGATTGTTCAAAACCTCAAACGAGTAAGAAATATAAATATTCATGTTCCTATCTAAAACCTTCTTGAAATTATAAATATATATTAAAATCAAACAAGACATTTTATGAACCTGTCAAATGAGCTTTTTAGAGCGCCATCTAGTAGAACAAAAATTAACTAAATGTTTATTCAGCCTGTTCCCTGATATTTGGCTGACCCATTTTCTTGAAATATTAAGAAAGGCCAATCACTAACGTGTTTCGGGCTTTTGTTCTCCGTCATTTTGATGCAGAACGATGGACGGCTTCGATTTCATGACATCCTACTAAAGGGGTTAGGAAATTGTTCGAAATCACCTACAGGTTGTTAAGCTGGTGAAGTTGAAAAGGCCGACATTATGAAATCGAAGCCACCTTTGTATTGATGAGGGCCAAACCCCTTAACCATGGTATACAGATTAGCTTTTTGTCTATACACCTATCCCCCGATTTACACGGTACTTGTTTTACACGTTTTCGCTTTTACACGGTTTTCCAAATAAGTTTTTTTTATCGCACTATACTAAAATGCGATATTTTACTCTATACTACCTATGTTGAAAAGAATATTGGAAATCTCTGATTCATGAGGGGGCGAACACCTATTCAGATTTGACAGTTTAATATACACCTATCCCTCGATTTACACGTTTTTCTCAGGAACGTATCTACCGTGTAAATTAGGGGATAGGTGTATTAGCCAAAAATAATGTAGTGGCTCATTCTTTATAATAACTCGTAAAGTTTTTCACTAGAGTGATGCAAAAGTTCTATCATTCTGACGCATAATTAAAGGGAGAAATGCTTATTTAGGTACACGAATTTCAGCCTTCAGTAACTTTTTGTTATATCAATTTGTGTATGGCCTCAATTATCAACCACCAAGAAAGACGTCTATTTGGAACGTTAAATGGCGGTAAAATTTAATCTTTATAAATTCTAATCCATCTCTAGAGAGAATCAATTTAATAGATTGCACACAAAGATTCTTTCTTACTTTTCAATCTATTGAATATTGATCAAGGTAAAGGTTGAAATCGCTTTAATACAGTAATATTAACGATTTTTACAGAACTGCAGATAGGTTGGTTAAAGAGTTTTAAGATTTATAATTAGTGTGAATGCTTTTAATGTGTGTGGCATCCCAAAGTTAATTCTTTTGATAAGGCTTTTCCAATAATTTACTTCCTATCAAATACAGTGTGATATCGTTTTTTAAAATAGAGCAATCCATGAATAATCTTTAATTAAAAGGCATTTATTGGACCAAATATCATTTAATTTAGCAATATTTCAGTTGGCTGAACGCCAACCTTTATCAAGGTATTATAACATATTAATCATTTTTAATTCAACAGTGTGATATGGACTGTATGTAATGGAAATATTCGTGTTTAATAGTTCAAATTCGTGTTTCCTGATACATTAGAAGCTTTTACTTTTCAAATATTTGTCTAAATTGACATTTTAAAGCATCGAATAAGGATCTTTCTTAAATTCACAAAACGAGGCTGATGGGTAACATGTCAAATATCATATTATAATAGAACCTCCCTTTTGCGGACACCCCGCTAGTAGACACCTCTCTACAAATGACAGTTTTCATTTGCAAAATTACCATTTTTACTATTTAGCAACTCTCCGGTAAGAGGACACCTTTTCCTAAAGGACACTTTGGCTCTGCAATTAGGTGTTGTCCTTTACAGGGAGATTCTACTGTATTGCCATCTATATTGCCCAAAATTGACATAAATAGTATTGTTTTAAATATCAGAATATATTAGGAAGATTTACCATCCTGGAAAAACAAAAGACAAATGGATATAGGACACCTCGCCCCTATTGGGCTTAGCTGTGAATTCACTTAATTCAACCACGATGGATTATTTTTAAGGCCGTTTTAAAGAATCAAATGTATTTACAAAACCTAGGTCTATTAACCAATTGAAAACACTCGTTGTTGAATAATTTATAAACTTAGAAGAATTCTAACTTTGACGATATGTAAAAAAGACACAATTCTCGTAAATATTGTTCAGAATACAATTATTTTCAAAATTTAGGCCTATAGGAATAATTTTGAAAATTAATATTTAGATTTGTTGTTGATATACACATTAATATGTTATAATACCTTGAAAAAAGTTGATGTTAAGCGACACAACTGAAATATTGGTAAATAAATTATATTTTGATCCAATATATGTCTTTTAAATAAAATATTTAAGTGTATTAATTAAGTTTTATTAATTATTTTGAAGTAGGTTATCGTTAATTTTTATATTAAAGTGAAAACATTAGGCCTCCAAGGTAGGGTTTCTTTTTATTTTTTATTTTTTATATTACAAAGGTTTAGATTTTCGGGCAAGAAAATAGAGCAATCCATAAATAAATCTTCAATTAAAAAGGCATATATTGGATCAAATTGGTTGGTGACACACATTAAATATGTTATAACACCTTGATAAAGGTTGGCGTTCAGCCAACTGAAATATTGGTAAAATAAATTATAGTTTTGATCCAATATATGCCTTTTTATTTAAAGATTTTCCCCTGTGTAAGGGGTTTCTTGTGTGTGTGTGTGTGCCGGGAAGCTAGAAATTTGTAATTAAAATATTAAAAAAAAAAAACATTTCCTTGGAGTCCTAATGTTTTCACTTTGATATTGATTCAGAAGATTATTTTTTTGTCGAAAGAATTATGTTTTTATTATTATAATGTTATTAAATAGAGAACATTTAGAAATACTTATATATGACCTCCTTTAAATTATTTACACTCAAGGAAAAAAAAAACTTAAGAAAGTAGAAAGTCTTTGAAAATTAATTATTGTGGAAAAAATGGTTACAAATTATTTATTTAAAATAATGTCCATTGTATATGTTGGAATATTATACAGAGTAACAATGGCTTTATGAGCTCGTGTTTGATAAGGAACTTGTATGAATATAATAATTATAGTTTTTGTTGTTTTCATGTAGACATATATACCAAGATTTGTTTTGTATAAATATTATTAATAATAAATAATATGCAAAGTTAAATTGGTTACGGATTCATCCTTCTTACTTACTTTAATTACATAATAGTATTGAGTACTTATTATTTTCCTTATTTCAGGTATTGAGGATGGTGAATTTCATTTCGAAACTCTTACTTTCTTCATTAATCTTACGAAACTTTCTATTCCTATTTAGAATCTTTCAACACGAAATTTCGGCGTCTTCATAAAAATAAAATCACTCCTCACTGAATCATCAACCATTAAAAGTAGCCGTTAGAAGGATCCTGTGAATTCAACGTGTGTTTTAGAACGTTCCAGTTTAGCATTACACACATATGTCCTTGACCGCTTTCTAGAATCAATATGAAGATTGATTTATCTGTTATCATTTATTAATCATCATCAATATCATTATGTTTATATCTATTATCTAATGTCTGTGTGTCTGGAAAGTATTGATCGAATAACATTCAATGAATTCAAAAGTGCTTCTTCGTGTTCGGTTCAGGTCTTGTAAGGATCCCATTTCAAGATTTGAGGTATTTTTGCTCTCCGACCTGGATGTTCTTTGTTTTCCTTCTCTAATACAACGTATAGCGCTGATACTCCCTTTCAATAGTGCTTTGTATATATTCCGCTTTATTCGTCCATCGGGGCTCAAAACTAATGCATTTTGGTTAGCAGCCCCGTAAATAAAGATATTTCCGTTCCACTGATACTTCCATGTTGAAATCTGTGGAATAAAATCAACATATATATTAAGATGGAAGAGCTTCAACAGCATACATTGTTTGCCATCACTACTCTTGGAAGTAAAAAGATAGGGATTCTCGAAAAAAGAAACTTTTTATTGGCATAAGTTTCGAACTCATTCATTCTGTTTTTTTTTTTTTCAGTGGAATAACGTCGAAATTGTTTATTCTGAAAAAAAAAAATAATAATCCTACCTTAAATATTGTTACCTAGAATACAAAAAGGGAACATTCTAAAATAGAATGTTCTAGAACGTTATAGAATAATGTCGAAAAATCGGAGAAAATCTGATTGGCCAATTTAAAGCAATTGCGCAAAGCTTAGCGCTGGCTGCTTTCTGATTGGCTAACTGACCTTGAGCGTTCTGGAAAGATCTACTCCGCGATATATAGGGATGAGGAGCTTATGCCAGAGAGATAAAAGCCAGACGATAGAAGCCAGACCTCCTGAGATCTGGGTCTTGATCGCTTGATCTTGTTCCCTGAAATGATCCCTTAAATATTTTTGAAGCCTGCGCCGCCTTAGTTGCGCTTGGTGCTGCCTTGGTTCCCTCAAAACGGCGCGCACTCGCCCTCTTCTCCCCCGGGGTGCCCACGGCCTCGCCGTCGCCTCTCCAGCCCTCTCCTTGTCCCTCCACTGCGGCGGGCGCTTGGAGACACCTAAACATGAGTGATGCCTTAAAATGCTTACCGAAGCATGTAGAAGGCAAAACAATTGTCGAGCTTATGCCAGAAGAAAGAAAGAAAAGAAGAAGAAGAACGAAGCTACGTGGTGTGCTCCAAGCAAACGCGATCTGCTGTCTCAAGAGATCGGGCTGCTGCTTACCGCCGAAGACGGTGTACTTCGTGGAAGATTCTAGAAGGTTCTACCAACTTCTGTCTTCTGTTCTGCTCCTGCTTTCCTTCACTGTGCTTCAGTTGGTGAGTTTGTAACTACTGTTTTCTTTGTTGTTGTTTTTTATTTTGTATTCTTCTGTAATTCTTTTATTTATCAGGCTTAGATAAAGTCCTAAAGATCCTTTGTACCCACGGAAGTTATTGTTTGTCAACCTACAACGCAACAAGATCTCAAAGGACCTGAAAATACGGACCCAAAGTCACTTTCTAATATAAAAACATAATTGTAAATGAACCCTTTAATATTAAAATTCTCCATTGTAAATATATGATATAGTTTTCCGTTTTTGAGAGTTACCTAATAAAGTTATTTTGCAACTGGAATTTGACTTTTCTATGATTATCATACACTGAACTAAATTAATAGCGATTTATTTATTATTAGAAATTTCATTTTTATTCTATTAATAATTTATACGGTGGATTATTTTTGTTATAGAGGGCATTTCAATTCTCTCGAAATTCTTTTGCCCAGTAATTATCTTGGATGTGTGTTCGCGCCTATTATGTAAATTTTGTTACTTTAGTTATATATGCAAATTTTAATTGTATAAAACTGCCAGCTGGTCAAATAAAATAAGTGTGTTTATAGTCAGTCTTTGAATCGGTCTAATTCTTTGAGTCTGTGCTTCAATCAAGTAACGTTAGGAGACTCTGGTAGTCGAAGAGGGTTGATGTTGCTCATGTAGTCAGAAGGTTTTATAAAGGATCGAACGGCTCTTAATTCAAGGATAATAATCAGCTTGTCTGGCCTATCTAGATATAGTCCATGCTTTGCCAAACCAAAACTTAAGGTACTAGACAGGCTTAGGAAGTGGTAAGGATTCCTATCTATCGCTGCAAGTCCCTCATCCGCTAACGCCCAGTGTGTTTTGTTATACATATAGTAGATTATAAATAAAAAAGGCATATCCTGACCAGGAGCACATGTGCTTTTCAGAAGGTGAAGAAATCAACTAAACATCGATTTAGCCTGTTCCCTGATATTTGGCTACCCAATTTCTTGATAAATAAAAAAAAAACCATCCCCGAACGCGTTTCGCGCTGTTTTTATTTTATTTTTTTATTGTGTTTTCACGTAGAAGATTATAGTTGGATGAAGTTATTAAACGTATACTAACGGATGTGTCTGATAGGTACTGTGATGTGCTAAGTAATGAAGTTGTACTCAAAAGGAATATAATGATTGATGTTAAAAAGATTGGATGAAAAGGGAAGAAGGAATGGAAGAGTTAAAGTGATTTTAATATAATTATACAAAAAAGAAATTGACTATAAATGTCTACTAAAGCCCTCTTGTGATAATACAATAAATTAGTGGAATCAGCCGATATTCTGTCTCTTCGAATTTTTTGTTGCAATTTATTTGAATTATGAACAATTTCATCGCGTATACAGTAAACTCTCCTATAACGCGATTAATGTGTTCCGCGTTGTATGAAATCACGTTATAGGAATTCGCGTTGTACGAAATAAAACTTGTATAACGCGAATGCTGTTAGGGTAAATTGTTAGTGACAAATATCATGTAAAAATGTATTGTATAAAATGATGTATATAGGAAAAATAATTATATACTAAAACAAAACTAAATGTTATATTATTTTATATGCAAATGTATTGTACAGTTGTCAATAAGGAAATTTCCGCATTTTATTTTATAACGCGTTATACGAAAATTCGCGTTGTATAAATAAATTTGTCGCAATTTTTTTATCTCGTTGTACGAAATCGCGTTGTAAAAACTCGCGTTATAGGAGAGTCTACTGTATATGTATATTTTCCTTTTTTTTTTCAATAATCTATTCCTTGGGAAATATACTGGGAAGGCCTGGCTCATCGGTGTGTGTGTGTGTTGTATGTGTGTGTGTATGTGTGGTCAGTAAGGTCGGTAGAGAAATTTATATTCAAGAAAGAAACCAACGCGCGCCAAAAGAGATATTATATTCTAATTACAGATTCAAGTTACAAAGAGTACGTGTCAAGTAGTATATTAGGATTTATAACCTATACTATATTATATATTGGAATGCTAACCTACTTCGACCAACCACAGTCTAGCTTCCATAACTCCTCCAAATGTTATGTGTAATTTAATAATAATCGAAACTATTCATATTACGGTTATTAATCAAATATCTAGTAAACTATCTAATTCTGTATATAGCTTCGGCTGAGATAAGTGTCGATACATAGTATTATTATCATATCACCCTCTAGCAATGAAAATGTGCAGATTTCCAACGTTATGTTAATTAAAACCTATTTCTATATAGGTTACTTGAAATATTGTCGATAAAACTATTTCATATTAGGGAAACGGTTCTTCAAATATTCGCACAATTATCAATTATATGTTTATGTACGCGTCGATAACTGAATAATTTTGAATTTATCGCCTAGTTGCTATCATTAAGCTGAAGCGGTGAGAACATCAGTGACACAATTCAATAGATTCTTGTTACAAAATCACTTTTCGGTGCTACTCAAAACTAACAACCTAGTTTATGATATTTGCAACAATGAATAATGTTATGTGGCGCTGAGTTTGTTGTTGACACAATTTAATACAATATAATACACTGCGGCTTGTAATTGTAAAACCACACTTGAAGTTACACCGCATGAGTTTCTTTTCAATGAAAAATCAAAATTTATTTCAAGGTGAAATATTGACTATTTCTAACCTTTTTGGATGAGGTATGAATGGGTGAATTATGAAGAGTAATGATGAACGGAAAAGTAAAAGTGTCCAGGGATGTATTTTTCCGTTCATAAATTTCCCATCCCTGGACACTTTTATTTTATTTTTCCGTTCATCATTACTCTTCATAATTCACACTTTCATACCTCATCCAAAAATGTTAGAAATAGTCAATATTTCACCTTGAAATAAAATTTTGATTTTTCATTGAAAAGAAACTCATGCGGTGTAACTTCAAGTGTTGTTTTACACATTTAATATGTTATAACAACTTGATAAAGGTTGGCGTTCAGCCAACTGAAATATTGGTAAAATAAATTATATTTTGATCTCCAATATAATGTCTTTTTAATTAAATAAATAATAATTGAAGGTTATTCACATATTAAAACAAAATGTTAACGCGGGATTCGATCCCGGTTCCAGGCTGTCGGGAATCGTGGGTGTTACCTACTCGTCCACTAACTCTTCTCGTTCAAGCCGTCTCTAGAGTGGGTGGAGAGGCGTCTCTACGTGTTGTCCTCCGTAGGGGTGCCACTGACTGATGTCCAGTGAAGCTGTAAGCTGGCCGTCTGTCCTTGGTCGTCTGAGGCGGCGCACGTGTCTTGAAACTCTTGGGTCTTCGCTCTGTGTGTGCGCCATTGGGAGCGTCCCAGCCGTACGCGAAATTGCACCGGGGACGCCTGGTGTTGAAAAACCAAGGGGTGCACACAGCAGTAACACCCCCCCGCCTTCTCGTCGGTTCCCTGTGAAAACCTCGTGCCTCAGAGGTCCCTGACTCGTCGGCGGATTCAGGGAGTACTGGTTAAGGGTACGAGGGCTAAAGGGGGGGGAGTCCTATGGGAGCGTAGGACGGGTCTTTCTAAGTCCGAACGAGAGGGCTCGGTCAGCAACCTTGCCAATGAACTCTCGGTGACGCCTGTGGGTGAATGGTCAACCCCATGGAGCCAGACCATAATGGCGGGCGCGAGGGGCCTACCAATGGCCGCTCGGTGCATGGAGAATGCATCATTCCTTCTGGCTGTGTGTGGATCTAGATTTCAGCGAAATACAGTGGACGCAAGGGCCGCATTGAGCCCATATCGTCCCTGGCCCTGCTTCGCAGGGCCGAATTTCCTATCTGTATAATAGATTCTAAGACAATGACAGATTAGCAAGATGACAACAGAACTGTGTGTACAGGAGATGCCTCCATCTGCACGACGGTTCCTCCTAGAGCAATAAACCAAAGTAAGTCACACATCCACCTGATTGATCCTGATTGGTGTTGGAAGATAGAATCTTTTATATTCTATTTCTACATAGAGCGCTATGTCCCACTAGGGACACTTGCACTTTAAAGGTAAACTAAACATAGAAAAAAAGAGAGAAAGATAACTTGAAATATGTACAAGAATTAGCATGCGAATTAGTTAAATGAAAAGAGAAATAATAACAACACAATTGAAATATGTACAAAGGGTTGGTATGAAAATTATAGAAGATGGATAAGTGTGAATAAACATTCGGTTTGGCCATCGCTGTACAGATAAGGGGAGGTTTCCTCACCAAAACTTACTTATACATCTCTTACTTGAAGCTCTCTGTACGAATCTTTGAAACTATTTTGAGACGAAGTACCATTTTAACTGATTATTAGTGTCAGATACAGGAAGGATATTTATACCTCCCGAGAGGTATATTCACATTCTAACACATTTCATATTGAACACATGGAATTGAGGCCCGAAATAAAGCCATTGCTGTGTGTCCTGCGTTACACGGTGAACCTAACCTGATTTTAATCTACCCTAGACACAGGCCGCTCCACAGTTTTGTATATAACTTACTATACAATTCAATTCACAGCTAGTGTATATGCCCCTTTAAGAATAGCCCTGGTTACAGTGTGTATGCATTATGTAGTGTATATGTTTCTTGAGACAAGACCCGAGCCGCATCTAGTTTGTGCATCTTGAGACAGTCATAGTCGTGTAAGTGTACCTTCAGGTATAGCTCTGGCCACAGCTAATGTTTATGTACCTTGTCACGCAGTCCACACCATACCTTGGGTGAATATTTAGATGCACGGCCCTGATAAAGAGATAGAATGTATGCAGCTTGAGGCAGAGTCCATGATTATTTATAAGTGCATGTATCTTGAGATACATCCAGTCCCACATCTATTGGGTATATAGCTTGAAGAAAAGTACCAGACGCAACTAGTGTTATGTGCCTTAAGACATCGCCCGAACCACAACTAGTGTGTATGTACCTTGAGACACAGTCTAAGGCATAGCTCTTTGTATGTGCCTTCCGATACTGACCGGTGACACAGCTAGTATATGTTCTGCTATACTGGCCCGAGCCACAGCTAGTGTGTATTCACCTTGAAACACAGTCCTAGTCACAGTTAGTGTGCATGTACCTTGAGACATACTCCGAAGCATTTATCTTTGAATGTGCCCTCCGATACTGGCCCGAGACACAGCTAGTGTGTGTGCCCTGCTATACTGGCCCGACCACAACTAGTGCGTGTGTCCTGCTATACCGTTCCGAGCCACAGCTAGTGTGTGTGCCCTGCTATACTGGCCCGAGCCACAGCTAGTGTGTGTTCCCTGCTATACTGGCCCGAGCCACAGCTAGTGTGTGTGCCCTGCTATACTGGCCCGAGCTACAGCTAGTGTGTGTTCCCTGCTATACTGGCCCGAGCCACAGATAATGTGTGTTCCCTGCTATACTGGCCCGAGCTACAGCTAGTGTGTGTTCCATGCTATACTGGCCCGAGTCACAGCTAGTGTGTGTGCCCTGCTATACTGGCCCGAGCCACAGCTAGTGTGTGTTCCCTGCTATACTGGCCCGAGTCACAGCTAGTGTGGGTGCCCTGCTATACTGGCCCGACCACAACTAGTGCGTGTGTCCTGCTATACCGTTCCGAGCCACAGCTAGTGCGTGTGCCCTGCTATACTGGCCCGAGCCACAGCTAGTGTGTGTTCCCTGCTATACTGGCCCGAGCCACAGCTAGTGTGTGTGCCCTGCTATACTGGCCCGAGCTACAGCTAGTGTGTGTTCCCTGCTATACTGGCCCGAGTCACAGCTAGTGTGTGTGCCCTGCTATACTGGCCCGAGCCACAGCTAGTGTGTGTTCCCTGCTATACTGGCCCGAGTCACAGCTAGTGTGTGTGCCCTGCTATACTGGCCTGAGCTACAGCTAGTGTGTGTGTCCTGCTATACTGGCCCGAGTCACAGATAGTGTGTGTGCCCTGCCACACTGACCCGAGTCACAGCTAGTGTGTGTGCCCTGCCATACTGACCCGAGTCACAGCTAGTGTGTGTTCCCTGCTATACTGGTCCGAGTCACAGCTAGTGTGTGTTCCCTGCTATACTGGCCCGAGCCACAGCTAGTGTGTGTGTCCTGCTAAACTGGCCGGAGCCACAGCTAGTGTATGTTCCCTGCTATATTGGTCCGAGTCACAGCTAGTGTGTGTTCCCTGCCATACTGACCCGAGCTACAGCTAGTGTGTGTGTTCTGCTATACTGGCCCGAGTCACAGCTAGTGTGTGTTCCCTGCTATACTGGCCCGAGCCACAGCTAGTGTGTGTGTCCTGCTAAACTGGCCGGAGCCACAGCTAGTGTGTATTCCCTGCTATACTGGTCCGAGTCACAGCTAATGTGTGTGTCCTGCTATACTGGCCCGAGCCACAGCTAGTGCGTGTTCCCTGCTATACTGGCCCGAGCCACATCTAATGTGTGTGTCCTGCTATACTGGCCCGAACCACAGCTAGTGCGTGTTCCCTGCTATACTGGCCCGAGCCACAGCTAGTGTGTTCCCTGCTATACTGGCCCGAGCCACAGCTAATGTGTGTGTCCTGCTATACTGGCCCGAGCCACAGCTAGTGCGTGTTCCCTGCTATACTGGCCCGAGCCACAGCTAATGTGTGTGTCCTGCTATACTGGCCCGAGCCACAGCTAGTGCGTGTTCCCTGCTATACTGGCCCGAGCCACAGATTGTGTGTGTTCCCTGCTATACCGGCCCGAGCCACAGATAGTGTGTGTTCCCTGCTATACTGGCCCGAGCCACAGCTAGTGTGTGTTCCCTGCTATACTGACCCGAGCCACAGCTAGTGTGTGTTCCCTGCTATACTGACCCGAGCCACAGCTAGTGTGTGTTCTCTGCTATACTGGCCCGAGCCACAGATAGTGTGTGTTCCCTGCTATATTGGCCCGACCCACAGATAGTGTGTGTTCCCTGCTATAATGGCCCGAGCTACAGCTAGTGTGTGCCATGCTATACTGGCCCGAGCCACAGCTAGTGTGTGTGCCCTACTATACTGACCCGAACCACAGCTAGTGTGTGTTCCCTGCTATAGTGGCCCGAGCCACAGCTAATGTGTGCCCTGCTATACTGGCCCGAGCCACAGCTAGTGTGTGCTCCCTGCTATACTGGCACGAGCCACAGCTAGTGTGTGTTCCCTGCTATACTGGCACGAGCCACAGCTAGTGTGTGTCCTGCTATACTGGCCCGAGCCACAGCTAGTGTGTGCCCTGCTATACTGGCCCGAGCCACAGCTAGTGTGTGCCCTGCTATACTGGCCCGAGCCACAGCTAGTGTGTGCTCCCTGCGACACTGGCAGTCTGCCACCAGCCCCATTAGCCTTCATGCGCGGGATCAATTAAATGATAAAATTTTCATATCCTCTCAATTGGTCAGGAATAACGATCCTTCTTTAAAGTTTCGGATGCCAAGGGCGTGAACAATTCAGTCTCTGTCTAACCCCCATTGTCATATTATATATATATTATTTTTATCATGAAAAATTAAACCTTTTTTTCGAATTTTTGTAAATAAATTAATATTTTAGCGCAGAAACAAAGGTTCATATATGAATATTGCTTTGCAATCCTAAATATCTTCGGTTTTTTCATTCTGTATTAAGTTTTTGTTTTTGCGAAATACCTTATGTCGGACTCAGGTGACTCCAATGCAGTGTTTCTAATGAAGCTAACGAAATATCAATATTTCAAATCTATTTTTGAAAATTTTAATTATTATATATCATTCAAAAAATCCCAATACAAATGTGTATATTCGATATACTATTTTTTTAAGAGTGTGCATAAGTTTGCTTATTGATTTAACATTTCAATAACATTTTTGTGTTTTTTTTATATACCGGGTTTATTTAAAGATTTACATAATATAAGAGTTTATCTCTACTTAAATACATATTTACAAAATGCCTTTATTTGATATAGAATTTTTACTCTTCAATAAGAGCTATGACACTCGATTGTTGGCATATACAAATTAAATGGTTCTAATTAAGTAAGATATATCAGGGACAATGACAGCTTTCAGTGTATCAGCAGAGTTGTGTTGATCTTTATACGTTTCCTATTCAAGCACCCCTACACGTGGTCGTATAGGGGATTAGCGTATGTAGATCAAGTTGACCATTTATTTGGTGTGACATGATAATGTAGATTGGGTGTGACCCAGCTACAATGGCTGGTAGGCGGGTGCGAGGTGTCCTGTTTGAATATCTACCATTTCGCTTGCACTACATCTTTCCTAAGCACCCAGACGCAGACTCTTATGTTGAATCGAATGCCTTTAAAACAAAGATTTGAGAAGGTCTCCTACATAATCCTTCCAACTTATGAACTCATTATATTTGTGGGTAAATTTTATATACAGTTAAACCTGTCTATAGCGCTCCCTCTTGGGACTCACCAAAATAGGGTGCTATAAAGAGGGGGTGCTATAGACAAGCCACTTTTAATGTAAAATGTTTAAAATCAGGCGCTATAGAGAGGAAGGCGCTATTTAGAGGGAGCGCTATAGACAAGTTTAACGGTATATACGTGACAGAAGGAATACCTCTCTGAAACGAACACTTAATCTTTTCCCATGTTGAACTTCTAATCCGGGGTAAATATTTTCCTTGTGAAATCATGGAACGTTGCTAAAGGAGGTTTTTACTAAAGTAGTTCTTAAGGCTGAATTTGCATCAACATAAATTGTTTCATGACGAGGTCTTTGTCGATTGAGTTGTGCGAACCTAAGAATTGATAGTTCCGATGGAGACTTGAAGTTTTCTAGAGGTGTTTCTGATTGAGGAATAAAGGTTCTTATAGAACGTTTTAGGCATAGGCTGGATGAACCTTATAGAACGTTGTTTGGGCATTGCCACATACGAGGTCTTTCAGCCAGTTGGCCTCATTTACTAACGTACTCTATGGAAAAATGATCCGGTCATCACCACAGGAATGTACCCTCATGGAAAAAACCTAAAGAAGTGGAATGTCTTTGATGTCTCCGGTTTTCTGTTTTTTTTTCTTTTTTTTTTTTTAAGGAGACAAGTAATTTTGTTCACACTTGGTTATCTCGTGTGTCTTCAATAAAGGTTCCTGTGTATCGAATATCTTCATATTCATCTATCAGAGTTATTGAATAAATACCGATATACATGCTAAAAGGTACAAATTTCCTTAAGTTTTGTCTATGAGTGTATCTGTATGTTTGGTGCAAATCGCAACCATGACACATCATACAGTTCTATCTCCTTGTGTTAGAATTATATCTGCCATATATATTGTCTGAAAAATACTTAAAAACGGTTATTAGACGCTATAAATTATGGGCGACCGCACAGAGTCTTATATAACATATTGCCACGTGGAAAATTAGGAAAGACAAACTTCGGAATGACACAGCTCGCTCCTTCTTGAGGTAACCCGGATTCCTGGAGCAAAGATGACACAGCAATTTATTTAAAGCAAGAACAAACAATAAATGATAAATAAAAGATAAGCAATGAGGAGAGAGAGATATTTATAATCCAGGTTCCTGGAGCGCAGAGCGCCAACTACCCGGGGAGTCCAGCTCACTAGTATGGACTAGTGTTGAGGGCTTTTACTCGCGTCCTGTTTTGATTGCTGAGTTGAACCAGTTGACCAAAAAGTTCCATGCTGAGGTTGAGTCTGGAAGTCTGGGTCATAGATCTAGGATTGAGGTGGGTCAGTCCAAGCAGGAGAGCTGTTTGTATCTTTTGTCTCAGGAAAGCTGGACAGCTGAAGAGGAGATGATCAACTGTCTGTGGCTCCTCTGAACAGTGAGATCAGGTAGGGTCTGTTTCGGGATGCACACGTGTAATGTCTGTCATTGACAGAGTAGCAAAATACAAAATGATACTCTGTATATAATCTATATATTTAAAATTGAATGTCTGTGTGTGTGTCCTCTATGGATTCAAAAACCATACATCCAATCGCCGTGAAAATTTGGGATATTATTAGGCATATCCCCGGAAAGGTTTACGAAAAATAAATTCTTGAATATCTTTAATATCCTTAGAGTTATTTGCAGATTTGTAGCTTTAACTCGCAAGCAGCGCCACCTTGCGACGGAGATAGGCGTAGGTCTGCCCCCCCCCCCCCCCCCCCCCCGTCCGGCCGGTCAGTCCAAATTCCCACCGACCAATCAGAGGGATCAAGAGGTCCTGGCGCGCGCGGGGGCAGAGTTGGTGACACAGCTGTGCAAAGTAGACAAGAAAAAAGCCTCGCGGGTGACCTCCGGGAACTACGTCCATCTCCCATAAACGACCATGATTTTATTCAACTTATCGAGTATTTTTCAAGGGACCGGGAAAATATGTTCACTAGATAAAACGATGATTTTGTAATGTAGAAAATTAGGAAAGACAAAATTCAGGATGACACGGCACACAGGGACCGGGAAAAAATAATCACTTTATCGAGAGATTCACGACCATGATTTTATTCAACCTATCGAGTATTTTTCAAGAGACCGGGAAAATATGTTCACTAGATAAAACGATGATTTTGTAATGTAGAAAATTATGAAAGACAAAATTCAAGATGACACGGCACACAGGGACCGGGAAAAAATGTTCACTTTATCGAGAGATTCAAATTTACGAGTTTCAAATTATCAAAATATATCTTTTTTTTATAAGTTTATAGAGAATTGTTTTAACAAATGTTCGTTAGACAAACCTTTACTCGGGTAAAACCTCAGGCGAAGCCGGGTACATCCGCTAGTATAAAATATAAAAAATACTTTGCTACAATATTGAACTTGTACACTTACCAAAAAAAAAAAGATGGAAGATTCATTTTTGCTCTAGGAGGGGATTATTAAAAGTATTATTTGTCATTCTCTGTTTGTATTTCCAAACATAATTAAGAGTAATTTCATAAATTATTTTGATATCAGATTAATTAATTATCTATATTATATATAGAAAGTTCTGGCGTTTATGATTAACTTATTCATATAATCAATAATTTTTACGAAGGTTTGAGGGAATAAATCGATATTAGTATAAAATGAAAAGATTTAAAATCACGAATGTTTCTCTTATACTCAATACAAACTTCTACTGCCCTTACTGCGATAAAAATATATTGGGAGGGCTTGGCTCATCAGTGGTGAACCCTCCCAGGTATTAAAGCTCTGAGAAGCGGTCTAGTGGATTAAATTGGCGAAACCGCTGGGAGGGTTCACCACTGATGAACCAAGCCCTCCCAATATATTTATCATCGCAGTAAGGACAGTAGAAGTTTGTATTATGTATAAAAGAAACATTCGTGCTTCAAATTCTTTCATTTTATATGTATAGATGGCGCGTTATCGCTTTGTGTTAAATCGATATTAGATTTTAAAAAAAGTACAAAAGTGAAATTGTACTGGGATCGGGTAGATACATATATTAAGAAAAAGGCATCTTCTGATCATTCAACTAGAAGTTTCTGATAGCTTGTGCCATCTGTCGGAATAAATATCAAGAAGAGTTCATCACTGATGAGCATTTTTTCTCCCATTTTTTAATCATTGCAGTAAGAGTCGTAGAAAATTGTTTTATTTCAAAAATAAACTTATACGTGTTTAAAATAGTTTAAACATTCATTTTAACCAAAGGTTTGTGTGTTTTTGATTGTGAATTTAATAAGGGAATATAATATAATATGGAATATCTAATATAAGTATTTCATCAAAACGTTTAATTTGCGTTTCAATTTTAGATTGATGGGAAAATTCTGAGTAAGATTATTTCGCCATAAAAACAAATTTTAAAACAATTTTATTTTATAGAAAAATTTATCAATTTTTATGTTTCTTTTGTAGAAAAATTTGTTTAAAGATTCACAGAATTTTGTATTTTCACTATAGTATTTTTGTTGAATTCAAATTTTCCCAGTAAAAATTCTTAGAATTCAGTCATTTTGGTTAATTATAAGACAAAAGCCTTCCATACTTTCCATCTTACCAAGCATAAGCTAATCAGTGAGATCGTATCTTTGTTCTAGACCATTTTCTACTATCTATATTATAATAAGAAACGTATATTGAAGGTCTGGCTCACCAGTAGCGAACTCATCAAACAACTTCGATGATTTAAGAGTTTTCCTTAGAACAAGGTAATAAGACCAAATCCAAATTTAATAAATAATGTGTGACGTTTCGGTAACAGCGTTGTTACCATTTTCAGACAAAAGTACTGAATGAGAAATTTTACCACAGCATGTTTTTAAATAGTTCCTGTTATCAAGTGTGTAAACAAGATAACAGATAAGAAGAAGACAGTCTTGTTTACACACTTGATAACAGTAACTATTTGAAACATGCTGTGGTAAAATTTCTCATTCAGTACTTTTGTCTGAAGATGGGAACAACGCTGTTACCGAAACGTCACACACTATTTATTTAGATTTGGTCTTATTACCTTGTTTTACAATCTATAATCCAAATTGTGCCTTATCAGTTTTCCTTAAAATTAATTAATTCCAAAAAGCTTATATATATTTGTGTAATTTCAACTAACAATAAATGCTTGATAAATATTCGAATTCATTTGTGATTACTTGAAAGATCGTATGTGTGTGTGTCTATCGTACCTTTAAATATCTCAACAAAGATTTTTTGTAAAGTTCTCCAGTTATAAACAAAACAAACTAATACAATATAAGAATGGTATGGCATATCAAACTGGTGAAACCGTTGGAGGGATTAACCACTCATGAGCCAGGCCTTCCCAATATTTTTTTCTTTGCAGTAAGAAAGGGATTTTTTTATCTGAGAGTAAAAAGACGTTATGACGCTAAGTAGTTTTTATTTCTATATCCAGGCTATGATCGTTTTCTCTGCTGTCTTTGTCCGGATGATTGGCTGCATTCCATCACAATAAAAGAACGCATGCGGAGTTCATTACCATTTCTATCGCCGTTACGTGCGTATAGGCAGGGGGAAAGAGATGGGGGGATTTTCACAGACACGGACGTTTTCATGTCGGTATTCATAATGGTTCTACTTGTTATGAAAATGACAAAAAAAAATGGTATAGATGGGAAATTTGCTGGGAGGAAATTGATCCATAGAAGCATAGGGCGCTTCTCCCGTCAAAATAAACGTCAAAAACCTGACGCCATCTATTGATCGTCGTCGCAAACTAGCGGCCTCGGGTCGGTGACAAAGCCACAACACCAGCTTTGGCAAACTGAGAAGCGTCCACCTAGAGACCATGGTTTCGGGCTAATGACGTTTTTGACGTTTATTTTTACGGGAGAGGCGCCCTATGCTTATATGGAAAAAAAGGGTATGGCATTGCTTCTTTTAGAACCTCTCGTTTCTCTGCAAATGCAGGATTGTAAGTCACTGTTTGCATAGAAGGTGCGAGGAATAAAATACGTAAAATATTTGTGTACGTCAGTTCAAATAAAACTACAGAAAAAAGCTGTTCGAAGCATTGTTTGAAAACAACGATGACTTCCTTCTGGCTATTGATATACTTGGTCATATCTTGGTAGGAAGTAGTTTTAATTCGATGATGGGCAAAAAGAGCTGATGTCCTTGGTTGACTATCCAGGAGACACCACATGACACTCAGACTTTGCCGCTTTAGTTCAATCAAAGTATGATAATCCCCCATGGATATCTCTCTCGGGGAGATGTCCGATCTGTCCGACTTCAAGACGTGACAACATACCAGACGACCATCAGTGGAATTCCTCTGATGAAAATAACAATTAATTTTACTTCTTTCCTCCTATTAACCTTAAATAATCTTATATGAACATTGTAATTAATCAGTTTCTCTATCTCTCTTGAATAAAGATCAAAACACAATCACATTACATTCAGTAAAATATTTTCTTTTTATTTGAAATTCGTGATCAAGCATTGGGATTATGAATGCATCCATTATCATGAAGTATTTCATTTTTGTCGAATATTTCTTTCTGTGTGTCTACTCTTTTCATAGAACCATGGCGTTCTCCCTATAAATTGTCCATGGATTCATTATCGGCCTTCTACTTCTCGATGTCTTTCTTCCATATATCCCTCAATTAACACCTTTATCCACTCTGAGTACCTTTATCTACACTTTCTGAATCTCATTGATAATCCTCTAAAGCGTGAATACTTCACACTCTAGTATCAATATGTCTAACGTATACAGAATTTAAAATTATTGAATAGTTTGTATAGACGAGATATTGAGAGCTGATACAATTTTGTAAGGTTTTAGCTTTCTAGCTTTTAATATACACTCATGAACAAAACCTGAGAGAAATGGAAAGTCTTTGATGGCCGGTTGTCTGTTTTTTCAAGGAGACAGAGGAAATATTGTTTACACTTGGTTATATTATGTATCTTCAATGAAGTTTTTTGTGGATTAAATATCTGTCAAAGTTATTGTCTTAATCCCGATATACATGCTAAAATATACAACTTCTTTAAGTTTTATCCATGAGTATAAATTACGCCGTAGTCTGTAACTAGAATTAAGCGAGTGTCTAGAAGAGACCTACTCAACTGTTATGGATGAAATTCTGTTTATAATCGTTTAAATAAATACATATTTCCTATATTGTTATGTATTGTTGTTGTTGTTGTTGTTGTCGTGTCCAATGAAGAGTCTCAGATGTCTCCATGCATCTCTATCACAGCAGCAGCATTGTCCACTAACTTGGGTGTATAAAGCTGCTGCTCTGGGTCCATGTCAATGTTCTGCAAGGCTGAGGCCATTGCTGGGCATGAGAATATGTGTTAGTTCCCCACCAGGACAGTTGTTACATGTCCTATAGGTTCTTGTGCCATCTGGATGTATTTTCATTCCTTTATAGTGTTTATTTTCATGTATTATAATAGTTATAAGAAATTTTAACCACTGACGCGTATGATTATTTTTAAAATAAATTAATTTTCTGCTTTCTCCTTGCTGCAATTATAAAATAATGGGGATGCCTAGCTTATAATATTTATATAAGTAAAGGTAGGTAAAAATTGATTCATTTTAAAAGGAATCAACGCATCAAAAATAGTTTATATTTCTTAAAACAGATGGTTAGCTAATGGATGGTATTGTAACAGTTGATTCCCAATATGTTCAATACATTTGTTTGTCTATCGCTAGATTCTAGACTAACCTAGCGCCGAAGTGTCTATAAGTCGACGACAAATTGTGTTAGACCCACTGCCCAATCAACTTATCACCTTCAGAATCATGTTTTCCCGCTATTCCATTGCTGACTTCTTAGAGAAAGATTTCTGTCAGGGCATAGCAACTCTTTTTGCTCCGAATATTTGTTTAGTAGTCACTTTGAAAAAATAGAATATACATGTTAAAATTGACGTGTACAGTGTTTCACAAAATACACGAAAGAAGTAAATTTAATAGAAAAATCTAAATTGGCCATTAGACATGCATCGGATCTGGAGACTGTTGGGCTCTACACTGCCTGGAGTATAGGAGCTCTATCTATGCTTCCTTTCTGTAGTGAATCTGTATAAGACTGGTCGTCCTAATAAAGCTGTGTGTATATATGTATTTATAATTTGTGAATTTAATATCGATTTATAAAATATACATTATAAGGTTATATATAGAATACCACATATCGGGTGAATGTCTTCCAAACAGAGAGCCCTAGAAACAATTCAGTTACTGCATGATGCATTTACTGGTCGAGTAATTTCCCATTTAGTAATCAGAATTGTGTCCGCTCAGATCATACGATTCAACGCAAAGAAGAGAGAGTTTGAGCTCTTTATCTAGATAGTCAGCCCTATTTACGATTATACAAAATGATCGAGGAAAATATCAACCAAAGAGGAAGTGTGTTCTAGCAAAGCCTTGAAGCTTATTCACCATATATACTATTCATGTGTAACTCTATACTGTTTAATTCATTATTCAATGAGCAAATTTACTTATGCTAGTTTGAGTCAAAAGGCGATCTATTTTTATTTTTATTTTATTTCAACACACAAAACGCGATATCCCGGCTAGGGATAATTGCGTCGATTAACTCTTTTTTTGAACAAAAACAGTTATAAACATATTATACAAGAAAATGTAATCGAAATAAAAGAGAAACAATAATATATATTAGGAACCTGAACCTCTTTCAGGTTAGAAAGATAATCATAAATATATTTACAAAAATAGTTAAATATATGATAATTCTCTCTGCTATTTACAAATTGATATAGATCTACAAAATTATTTATTATCTGTTGTCTATCGGTGAAGAAGAGTGGGCATTCCAGCAATAGATGTCTCGAGTCCTGGAATTCGTTGCCACAATGACAGCTAGAGTCTTCAATCGCGCCAATTTTTGATAAAACTCCCTTAATATTTCCATGGTACATAATAAACTGGGTATTATAAAAATTGGAGCGGAAATATGTTGGAATTCCAAACGGGAAAAAGCGATATTTAATAAGTTTATATTGAAAAGGCGTACCTGGATCTGTAAAGAAAAAAATATTTTTTTTTCTCAAAATATTTCGAGAGGTTGCTCCCTCTTTATCAATTTATTGCACAGTTGATTTCCCAATTTTGGTAGATCATATGAAAACAACTTATGAATGACAGAGTCGTTTCCATGTGATCTACAAGAAATTTTAAATTAAGTTTTTACTATGCAAAATATTAATAAAGAGGGAGCAATTTCTCGAAATATTTTTTGTTTTGTTTCAACTTTGAAAGCACACAAAATATAATAAACTTGAATATGATTATTAAAGTCTCGAAAAACAAAGCTTTGCGTATAGAACAAATAATAATGAAGAAGAAGAAAAAACATTTTAAGAAAAGCAAAACAAAAGTACTGGTCAAAAAGAAACATTTGATATCGCATATTAATATCTTCAACACTTCCCCTTAATCAGATTTCAAATGTCCCTCATACCCGGTAGATATCTCACCATTTGGAAACGTGGCTTGTTACAGATCCAGGTATGCCCTTTTTTAAGCAGAATCGTCCAATACAGTATTGGAGCTCTGAGAAGAGGTCTGGTGGATTAAATTGGCGAAACCGCTGGGAGGGTTCACCACTGATAAGCCAAGCCCTCCCCAATATATTTTTTCATCGCAGTAAGGGCAGTAGAAGTTTGTATTATGTATAAAAGAAAAATTCGTGTTTTTAAATCCTTCCATTTTATACTTATTTTAGTTATAAAAATTCGACAAAAATTACTTCTGTCGTAAAATTTAGGACACCTTATATAAAAATTGTGCTTCATTTCTAAAGACGAAGAGCATTCCCTTATAGTTTCCGAGATTTGTACTGAGACATCCCCATGAAGTCTATCAACGTGCGGCTAATAAATACATGAATACAATGTTTGATTTCTTGACATCCTTTCTCTGAATCTAAATCTAATGTAATTATGATTCCTAGTTTTTCCATATTGAAATATGGTGAACGTCTCATTGATCACTAGAATCAGTATGTCCAGGATTTCTAAGTGAATACCACCTCCTTAATATATTCAGAACGGCGGGTCGGTGGAAGGCTGGTTAAACCGTTTGGTTTTCGACCATTACGACCCGGGTACGATTCCCGCATATTGGACACTATTTTCTGAAAAAAAAAATGCTCCAATGGCCCCCGATTCTTGCAAAGGTCCAACCCCCACCAGCGAGTGCAAGTAACCAAACGGGGTTCTGGCACATTTGTAAGTGCAAAGTCGAACTGCTTTCCACATGTGTAGACATGTGGTGCGCTTACAGTAAAAGCAGTCGCTAACTACCCACCATGATTATCATGGCCTGTACCACGTGCACTAGGGATAATTAAAAAAAAAAGAACGGCGATTACACTACAAAATTCACATTTAAATTTATAAATCTAAGGATTAAAGTGATGGGGTCGTTCATTGTGAATTTAGAATAGTAATTAGTTTGATTTAATGTGAAGCAACTATTGTAATTTTTTACTCTTCACTCAATTGATGATCAATGTCCTCACACAGCTTCTATTTTTTTTACCGTAATATTTTTATTTATTTATTATTATATATTATTTTATTACCGTAGCGTATTTACACAAATTTGGCCTTAAATACCCATTTCTTGGTTTCTCAAGAAGCCTCTGGGACCAAAATTATTTTTGGTCGCAGTGGTACAGCCTACTCCACCCTAACGAGCGCCAACAGCGCAAAACGCGATCGTGAATTGCTTTTATTGATTTATCAAGAATTTGGGTTGGCCAAATATCAGGGAAAAGGCTAAACCTTGTTTAGTTGATTTCTGTTCCACCAGATGGCGCTCTGCCTTCTGTAAAGTACATGTGCTCCTGGTCAGAGTATGCTTTCTTTGTTTTTAATATTTATTTGTTCGAAGGTGGAGAGTTGTGAGACCTTTTTTTCCTTTTTTTGTTTTATAATACATTTTAAAATAAAAGTTTACTCAAAAAGTTTTTATTTATTTTATTCACCTTTTCAGTTTTCTTTAGAGCGGTAAACCTTTTCACTTGCTTACTCACAAAGACGATGCTATTACTTTTATTTATTTTTATTTGACTATTTATTTTTTCTTACTTGCCCACGTTGAAAATGTGATTATTTCAAAGTTTTTGAAATAGTATTCTGCATATCTATTTTTTTGAATGTTTCTTTGAAAACTTTCCTAGTTTCTCTACTTTTTCTTTTTCATATCATTTTATTTTAATTTTTCGAGAGATTTTACTTTTCTTTTTTTTTCATATACGCTATTTAAAAATTTTATTTACCAATTTTTCTTGATTTTAATTTTTCATTATTCGATTACTTGTTGCATTTTTTTATATTCTTGTGTCCCCTTTTTTCTTTTATTTTGATTATACTTTTCCATTAAAATTTATTTATTTTAATTTTTTTAAATGGATTTCTGCATTTTCTTAACACTCTTCCCGACTAAATATAATCTTAAAATTTTCATAATACACAATAAACAAGTTTTTTTTTAATCAATGAAAATTAAGATGAACCGTAAGTGTATGTTAAGTAGTTTTATTATATTGAAACTATGGGATTTATATTTTTGTCAGTATCAAATATCTTCCAAGGAAGTTTATACACCCGAATGTTCATAGTCATAAAAATAAAAAAAGAATTGTGGGGCGGATAGGTCAGTTATAACTATCAATAAGAATTTATAACCAATCCTTATACATAATCAAGCGTTATTAAAGAAAAACTAATATTTTTCAAGTTTAAAAATATATATTTATCTTCAGAAAGAATACTGTAATGTTCTACAATATTCAACCTTTTTAAATAGACAATATAAAACGTTAATTGTATTGTGAACATCAATGTTATTTCAATCCACCAAAAGTAATTCTAAAGTTATATCAAAACAGAAGCAACAAGTTTAAATTGCCAAGTTGTTGAATCCCAGTGGTGGTTCAAACATGTCCACTTAATGATTTAAATGTCTACTTTATATATAATTGAGGATTTTAATTAAGGTTAACTACCCTCCTCATTTGAAACATTACTTTATGAGTTTTTAACTAGCTCTCAAAACAAGGAAGAAAAAGTTTTAATTAAAAATAATTTCATCTCCTTTATTTGTATTTAGAAGAAGTCGGAGCGAGAGTTTGCTCTCCCTTTAACAAATATGCTACACAGAAATCTTTAGAAACTTTTCAAAGTTTATTCGGTACTTGGAGTTTTCTATTAATTTTATATTCATGTTTGTGTTAAGTATTCTTTCCATATTGTTGCATCAATTTTAATGCGCCCTACATTTATTCAAAATATTCTATGATATTTTTGATATTTATTTAAAGCGGATTATATACAAGGGTACCATTCATTTTTATAGTTTCATTCTTTTTGTAATATTGTTATTGTATCTATACACCCATACCTCGCTTTGCGTTGGGGTTACGTTCCAAAAAACACGACGCAAATTGAAACGACGTAAAGGGAAAATATGTGAAGGCGCAATCAAAAACAAAGGTGTTGCCATATTTTAGAAAAAAAAAATAAAAAAAATTAAAGAATCGAATCCAAAACAACGCAACTACGAAAATCTAACGACGCACAGTGAAAATCAGTAAAAGTTAAGCAGTGACGCAACTTCGAAAAAAACGCAAAACGAAACGACGCAAAGCGAGGTATTGGTGTATCTTGATTGGTTATTGGAGGGAGAGAGGACCTAGAGGAAGACTTAGGATCACGACCTATGAGGAAGACAACGAATAAATAAACACAATAACTTTAAAAGGTAATTTACTTTTAATTTACTTTTATTTATTTGCTTTAAGTATGAAACCCCGCTCTGGAAGCATGTATAACACCAAGAAGGAGGAAACCAAGGTTGATGACCCTGAAAAGCTGAAAATTGGTGCAACAATATTATTTTATGAATATTAGAAGCTATTTCAGATGCGTAAGATTATTTTTGAAATTAAACAATTTATACTGCCCTTACTGCAACGGAAAATTTAATAGAAGGGCCTGGCTCGTTAATGGTGAACCCTCCCAGCGGTTTCGCCAGTTTAATCTACCATACCGCTGTTATATCGCATTTTTGGAACTTCCTTTTATAGTGATACTGATGCTAGACTATTGGAATGGATATTTTAGATGAACTATGGACATAAGCTTTGAGGACAGCATAATTACATATAATTATAAATATGTAGTTGAAATTGTTTAATTTCAAAAAGAATCTTACGCGTCTAAAATAGTTTCTAATTTTCATAACAGATGGCGCGCTAGTGCATCGTAATATTATTTTATTAATGTTATAAATCGTTGTGTATTCAATACATTATGATCATTAATACATTTTGATGTACTATTTAATAATTTAATGTTATCATTTTGGAACTCAGATC